>WNHD01003266.1:0-14307 GCA_011057455.1 Ganaspis sp. Gsp50
ACATTTATTTCTTTTTAGCCATATCTTATTTATTATTAATTATCTTTTTTTTAACCGAGCTACTATACAACTCTGTAAAGCGTTCAATTTCTCAGTGTAGGTGGTCATTTTTAAGACGTTTATTGCTGTCTGAAAAGCAATAAGAAATATTGGCACTAACTTGGCAGCCAATAATGGTTCAAGGATGGTTGCCAAGGATGTTTCCAATCATTGGCAAAATCGTGATCATCTCAAGATTCTGCCAAGACTGGACCAATATTGGCTGCCAATTATTGCGCCAGGAAGATAATAATGGCGACAAATATTGTCCCATTATTTTGCTAATCCTCATAATTGCCAATTCCCCATTGGAATATAAGCGTGATACATACACTTTCTGGAAGTACTGTTTACGTAAAATTGTATCGGCAAGACTGCTATAGATGTAATAACAGTAAGTTATAAATTCTTTTCTTAAGGGCATGTACACTGAAAAAAAAGATCATTGAATCAAGTAACTGGATTGACTTGGTATGATTGACTTGAAACAAGACGATATTTTTTTGTTTGAAATAATTTATTTTCTTGGCCCAAGTGATTATTAGCATTGGGCCATGTTCTTCAAATAGGAAGTTGATATTTGGTACAAACACATATATGCGGTTATTATTTCATCCAAATTATTTTACTTTCCCAAAGTCCCAAAAAGTATTGCATCAAGACTATTATGTTCTTAAGAGAAATAATCGAGTATTGCTTCAAGAATTTATATTTCTTGAATTAAATAAATTTATTCATTTGATTTAAAACTTTTCTTTTATTTAATGCAATGCCAAAATTCTTGATCCAAGTCAATAATAGTTCATGTAATTTATATATGAATATATAATATTCATGATTTATATATATAATATGGGTGATTATATTTTTTTAATAAAGAATTTTTATTTATCAGAATGTACTATGGCTGTTTTATTATTCAGTCATGTTAAAATAAANNNTAAAATAAAGTCAACATTTAATGTTTACAAGCAAATAAAATAATAATTATCCGTATTTATTCTTTTATGCAAATTATAATTGTTTAAAAACATTATAAAAAAGTAACTTTTTCGAAAACGTAACTTTTTTCGAAAAACTGTATGATATAATCAATTCTACATAAAAAATTAAGATTCGAAGATTGTCTCAAGTTTCGGAAAATGAAAATATATGCTGTACTTAACAGTAAATTATCAAATTCAGTTAAAAACTAAAAAACTTTTTCTGAAATTTATTCTATAATTGACAGTAAATTATCAAATACAGTTAAAAGTTTCAAAACAAAAAAAAATCGGAAATTTATGGAAATTTATATGGTAAATTATTGGAAATATACTGAAAAAATTATTTCCTTAAATTTTACAGAACTGTTGCGGAGCAGCGGATATATACATCTACTGAACAGAGTTCTGTAAAAAGTGGTGAATAATGCACGCAATAGTTCTGTAAAATTTAAGGAAATAATTTTTTCAGTGTAGATCAGCATTAAGAGACGTGAATTGTAATTCAGTATTGGGCCACAATTCATTTCATCATTGACAAGGATAACTTACCTTTAAAAATTTAACTGTTGGGCTCTTAACGTGCCATTATTGCCATATTGACAGTTCTGGCATTTCACACTTGAATTCTTGTTAAAATAGAGATACAGGGAGAGACTTTTCTCGTTGGAAAATGTCCAATATTGCCATGAGTAAACTCATGATATATCTGCCTTAAGTTGGCATTTTTCTAAAGAAAACAGCAAAATTTACAATAATGATTGTATGTTGTGCGTGTCACCATCTGTGCAACATGCAATAACTATGGTAAGTAAATTGGGCTGTTTTCCTTTCAAAAATGTCAAGTTATGTCCCATTAACAATCCTTGTCAATTTATTTGCAACAACGCGAATGTGTTGAAAGTAATTAATTGAAGTAGCAAAGAAATTTATTAACATAACTTAACATTGATATATTGTCGCATTCAGATTTGTTTTTATATTTGTCCCAGCGTCTCGCTATTGCGAACCATAGCCTCTTTTTATATTTATTATAGGGGCAAGATGGGGTACCGTCTTTTCTCGAAAAGCAATAAGTTTTCAAAAATTCTATAAACGCTATTTGGTACCTTTTTTCAATCCAAATTAATGTATCAAGTGATTTGACTCGGAAAAAGATTTGTTGAAGTAATGAACAGAAATGTGTTTTTCTACCGTTTAATCTAAATTTTTACAATTTTGAATGTGTGACTGTATGATTACTAGAATTTTTTGAGACCTCGACTATACAGTTATTTTAAATGTCTATTTATTAACTTTATTTTTTAATATTGTCACAATTGTATTACATGTGCAATGTAATCTGTAACAATAATTTTATTGAAAAAGTGCGTGTGGGACAAGATGGGATATAGGTATTATGCTAAGGTACCCCATCTTACCCCTCTGGGTATTTTATAATGTTTGCATTTTGTATATTGCATTCTAAATGTTGAATATTCTTAGCTTTATAAATAAAACTACTTTGAAAACGACTTTTTGATACTGATTGCGATGTTTTTGTAAGGTTTTGAGTTTTTAAACTTGCGTTTTTTCCTTTTAAACCTTTCTGTGATTTATAATTTCATTATTTCACAAAATGTGAAAATTTGCTAACTAGGTCCAATATTGTTTTAAAACACCTAATCAAGTTTGTGCCATTAAGATTTATTAAGATTTGAGCTTGGCCCTAGCTTGCATCCTGGCTCAACCTTGGCATCAAATTAGGCAGAAACTTGATTAGTTCTCATTTCGAGATAGCAAAATCTAGCTTGGCCCAAGTTAGGATAGAATTTCCACAACTTTAACACAAGAAATTTATTGTTTTAAAGTTGACTTATTTTATTTCTGCTAAAAATATACCAATTTTAAATGAAAAATCATAAAGTAAAGTTTAAATGACAATTTATTTTTCATAATTAAATTTTGCCAACTTCTATGGCGGCATTCATATATGCACTCTAAATCTGAATCAGTGAAATTTTCACTGATTCAGATTTAGAGTGTGCTTTGTAGGCAGAGGCGTTACGAAATTATGATTGCTTTTAATACTTTGTAAGTTTGTCATGTCTAAATGACGAACGATAAGACGATTTGGAGTGGGGTGTTGGAATTTTGGAAGAGTGTACGGCGTCATTAATGGAAGACTTGTATTGAAAAGTGCTTTAATTTAATGAAATGATAGTTGTGGCGAAGTAAAAAAGCAATTAGAGGGAATTCATTTGTAATAGCTAGATATGAGTCAAGTTCCGGGAAAAGCTGGATGTAAAAACGTGACTATATGGTTAAATTGTAGCCCACCTTCCCATCTACAGGGTCGGTTGTCGAGTCTGGCGAAAAATCGATTTCCCGTAGGGCATAAGAATGAAGGGGCAGAAGAGAGAGATGAAATTTGGGAAAATCCGTGGAGAGAGAGATTGGTTTGTAGTGTATTTCCGCATAACCCCGTATGTGTATACATGTATACAATTTATGTATGTATATATATTTTCGCTAGAAGGAAGGGAGTGGTGAATGGTTGGTATCTGAACCTCGCGGTGCGCGATGTAGCTGAGGCTGAGGATATAGTATACATACTAGCGTACAACAGTACTACACACAAGAGGCAGTCAGACCAGTATGATTCTTGTGTTGGCGGGTAAGGGGGCATCGGTAACGGAGGGGGAGAAACAGAGTCAGAGCGAAGTATGGACTGATGAAACAGGGTGAGGGGAAAAGTAATTAATGTGTGACAATACCCCCTGCCCAGCCCCCGGTCGCCTTCCTTAGGTTTCGTTGGCACCCCTCCTCCCTTCTTCCTTCCTTACGGTCCTTTACCGCTACGCTTAGCTGCCATTGTGCCGATTGTGTGCTGGATTGTGCCGTCCGAAGCTTTCAAATTCGATTCTCCATTTCTGTTTTTCTCCAAATTATTCACCCCCAATGCCCTTTCATTTCACGGAAAAGGCCATCTTGTCAAGTTTCTCCAAGTTACATTTGCCACACATCTTGAAAACCTTTTAAATATTCCCAAAAGTGCTCCAATTTTCCAAGTGCTTTGGCTGGGAAATGCGTAGCCAGCTCTGATTGTTCTTAAACCGTGGAGGTTAGGATAGTACTTCCACGGTTAACATCTGTTCAAGTTTTAGGAAAATCCAGTGAGTACTTTTTCACAATGTCAGTAACATTTCCATACCAATCATTTAAGATACGAATCTTCGTACCAAAGTTGATATTGACTCAATTCTCACGTCAAACTGTCACAGAAATTGTTTACTGATGATATTTTTAATTGTGACAAGAGAACATTTTTTGTGAAAGCTATGAGAAGCCAGATTTCTTCTCTTATTTTTTTCGATGTAGCAAATTAAAATAAAATGCTTAGGTTCTTTTTATCAATTGGAGTCATGTTATACTTGCACTCTCTGACATTTTATTTTAGGTTAGGAATAACAACTGACACGCATATACTTTATTTTTACGCATTCTTGATTGTGTGCTTATTCAAGCATTAAGTATGATCAAGTATTTCAACTGCTTTTGACAAGTTGATTATTGTTATAATTTTTTTCAGATTCAAAAAATGGAAGCCATGGACCTGGATGGGGATGCAGTTGTTGATCTGAGTGTGAGGTCAGAGAATCTCATTTATTATTTTCGTAACTTTTCTCTTTTTCTGTGTTATATTTTTAACTTTGTTTTCCATTTGATTTATTGATTCTTCAAGAGTTAGTTTTAAGACTATGCGTTCAAATGAAAGAAAAAATAATTAATCTTCGACTCAATACATTGTAAAATAAAAACATGTCAATTTTTAAAAGTATCTTTTAAAAAATAATAATGCCTAATAAACATTATATTTCCATTTTTTTAAAAAAAATAGAAATAAGTTTTATTGGAAAACTTTAGTCACGGAAATTGCATATAATTAATGGAATTAAAATTTTTGCATGTTCAAAGCGACAGCTAAGTCTCTGTTTTAAACAATTGTGAAAAGTAATTAACAGAATGATTGAAATACTTAACATTTGAAATGCTTTTAAAATAATTTAATTTGTAGTTTTGTTGAGATTAATTCTCCATTAGTTTATCATCACGAAGCTTAATTTTTCAATATTTCTTCAAATGTACATAAAATGTAGAAATATTAGAATAAAATAACTTTCATTGTAGTATTTTTACGTTCCCATACGTAATATATTAAGAAAGGGTCAAACAAAAAATTATTTGCCAGTATTCGCCATTTACAAGAGAAAAGAATTTTATATTTGGTTACATGTATTACTTGATTATAGTTTAATAAGGCAGTTTCAAAATAAGATAAGGGGATTATTAAATGTTATATATTTTGAAAATTTCTATTTTTTTGTAATTGAACGTAATTTTCATTTTATTTGAAAAATCTTGATTTTAATGGCATTAAAATATTTTAATTATACACGGAAAATTATCTTTAAAATGGGAAAACCAAATCAATAATATAACGCAATATTAATGATCATTGTTTTAATCACGTAAACAATTATATAAATATAACGGAAACTTAGTTTTGATTATTTTTGTAACAGCTTTTTAATTAATACAATCACTTATCTTACACTTTATTTTTAAGAAACGTTTGATGATTATTTTACTTTAGAAAGAAAAGTTATTTTCCATAATTAGAAAGACTCTAATTTTTGGAATTAAATTATTTGAAAAGTGGAAAACTGTGAAAAAATTTGGTCATCAACTGCGATAGGGGCGAACCTAGCTTTTGGAATTAAAGTTCACATAATTAGTAATTGCATAAAAAATTGAGTATTAAAAACCCACGTGGAGAAACTCTGAAAACTCTGCGTATAAATTTCATAAAAAGTTAAAAACTGCATAATTGTTTAAACATTTCTACATGCAATATCCACTTGGCAACAGAGATGTGAATTTTTCACCTTTTAACATTTTTGAAACACTTTGCACAAACCAGAAATTGTATAATAAGATGTTTATTTACTTAAGCAAAGATTGCTTGACATGTTTAAAAGGTAAATTGCACCTTTTAAAAAATTGTGTAATTTATGTTAAAGTCACGTTTACTTCCCTGCTTGGTAGTTTTAAATTTTTTATGAAATTTACAGGATTTAAAATTAGACTTCTTTAGGAAATAAGTATTGTTTCGTTTAATAAATAATTTATTCTTCAAGTTTGTTTTTTTAAATATGTTTATGATGATCATTATATATACATACACCATTTTTCGAATAAAAGCCTTGTAATCTTCTAATCAGCGAAAATGTATTGTGTATTTTGAATAACATAATACATATTTGTTACTATCAGTAAACTGATTAAAACTTGTTTAAAATGTTTTGCATACTTAATATTGATTTTAAAAATGGAACTTTATGATTAAACATCGAAAAGCAAAATACGTTTCAGACATTTTTTTAAAATGAAAGGGTTTTAAAATAATTTTCAACATAAGAAATGAAATTAAAATATTATAAAATGAACTGGAGAGTAGTCGAGAACTTTTAGTGTAGAAAAATTAACATATATAATTTTTATTAACTACCTATTAAAACAGTGTTTTTAATAATTGTTAAAACAAATAGTCGTTTTGTTAATATTTTGTTATTATATTTCATGTATACTAATAAGAGGTAACTTCTAAAAGAAAATTTTGATCGTTAAATGTTTTTTCTAGTACAATCACTGGTTACTACACTTTTTTAATGTAAAATTCACAGAAATGAGTGCATTAAGTTTACCCAATATATGTGTACGTCTGCATGAAAGGGGCCCACTTTGTCGATTTTATTTATCGAGATATTAGCATTTTTCTAAAAATGTTCCAAATTCTTGATTTTCTTTTTATGTCAAAAACACAAACTATTAAGTCTCTTACTTATAATCCCGCAGTATTCATCCCTTCATCTTCATTAGAAGTATGCGTAAATTAATACGTTTTCTATTTTGAGAAAAGGGTCCACTTTGTCGAAATTTTAGAAAACATGCGAATTTTGCAGTTTCTCAATAGTAATAAAATAAAATATAAAGCATATAAATCCAACAATGTTGACAATAAATTCCAACAATTTTAATCATTTAAAAAATGAACTACATATATATTTAATATGAAATAATGCGTTATTTTTCATTTATGTTGTAAACTGTTTGATCATAAAATTCTTCTTAAATTCAATAATAAAATAATTTTAAATTTAAGTAAACTTTGTTTAGACTTGAAATTCGTTTTTCTCAAAATGAAGTTTAAGACACTTCCAACTTTGATGCTTTGTAACTTAGCGGTTTCTTCACCTAAAGGGTTCTAATATGGCAAAAAATATTACAAATTGAATCAAGAATACGCCCATATAGATAAGTCCAATAGTATCAAAGTGTGCCCTTTTCATGCGGACGTACACATATTATGTATACTCTAAATAATTTATCAAATAAGCAGTGTAAAAAAAATTATAGAATTTAATGTTTCGTTTTGCTTTTGGCTTTATAATTTTGTTTTTTAATTAAACACTTTTTAACATTAATAAATATACAGAGGAATATTTAATTATTTTATTGGTAGTATGTTTTTATTGTAGAATAAAATCTACTAGTTATATTTAAATGTAAATATCGATTAGCTGTCATTTGCGAGTTGATTTTACAATTGAATTTTGATTTCTCGTTGATTTCTGTTTGCTTCACACACCGTAAAAACTATTTTGTTTTGTCTAATTAAATAAATATTCTGCAATTATATCAGTGTTAAATTTTTTATTATTTTTGTTTATAACATTGAAGTATTAAATGGAAAAGAAAATGTTCAGGAAAAGAATTCCAAATTAAATGCAAGATTTAATTTGTTTTAATAAGAGTTCCGACGTTCGGAAGAAGCGAAAACTTTATTACAACTTTCTGCTGGACAGTCTGTGTTTCAAACTTCCATTTAGACAAAATGTTTTGTTTCCTGTTAAACATTTTTAAAATTAACTTCCACATTAAAAAGAAAGAAAGTTTATTTTAGCAATGATAATATTTAAATCGTCTGCTCGGTGTGTGAAGCAATATTTTTGGACAACTTTTTATTTAAAAATACGAGATGAACATTTCAGATCGGAATTTCAAGTGCAGTACCCTGATTGATTAATGCTATTTTTTAAAATAAGTGCGAGATTTTTTGTTTATATTCTCGTCCTTTATGAGAAGGTTTTGGACTTGTCTTCATGACCAATTTTTAATTGCGTAAAATGATTACGATTATTATTGAGAGGACATTTTTTAGAAGGAAGAATTCTTAAGTGTAATAATATTTTTCATGAAACTTGAAGCAGCAGTAGTAGTTCTTAAATTTAATGATAATTTTTATGAAACTTGCAGCAGCAGTGGCAGAAGAGACTGTCCGCCAGTCTCCATCTCAATCGGCGATTTTAGTTCGCCACTAAATTTAGGAATGCACTATACAGCTAATCCTAATATTGAAAATAATGTGTCTGAAACACGAAACATTCAAAATGCAACGAGGGGAATTCTTGCGCCAAAATCGTGTGATGATAGAAGATCTCGGAGAAATCTTAGGCCTAGAATTGAAAGAAGTTATGCCGAAAGTCCTGACGAGCCACGGTTAAATGGTTATGTAAATGGCAATGCATCTGATAGTGAAGAAGGTTTGTACTATTAATACGTTTACTAAATTATAATATCAGGGTTTCCACAGTTCTGGAAATCCTTGAAATATGGAATTTTTTCTTTGGTCATGGAAAACCTGGAGAAGTTAAGGAATTTGATGAGATATGGTTTAAAAAACGAAATTCCTGTATTCGAATCGCGTAAATTTCTTTGTCTATCCAAAAGTTGTCGTTACCGTCTTTGGCACAATTCGGTTTTAAAGTTAGTGGTTTTAAGCCTATATTGTACATCTAAATTTAATCTAAAAATATATCATTTTAAATATAATATCAGAAACTAAAATATTTTCCACCCGAATGTTTAGAATCAACATTTGTTTGAAAGAATTCTACGAAAATTATGTGAGGAATAAATTTGTTAATTTAGAACCATTTTTTTATATTTTGTTGATAAATTCGTCGAAATATCTGATATTCTTTTACTGTAATTAACTGAAAATTAATCAAAACTATTTACTATTTGAGTCTGGAAGTCTTTAAAAAATGATCCGAAAGAGTCAAGGAATTTGAAAATCACCTTTTTATCACAACCCTGAATATAATATTTTATATTTTGGCATGCTATTTTAAAAGTGCAGTTTTTTCAGGTGAAATGCCACCTTTACTTCCCATAAAGGAACTTTCGTCTGACGAATTGGCAGAAAGGGAAAGAAATCTTAGAAAATTGAGAGAGGAATTAAGATCTGAGGAAATGAAATTAGTTTTACTCAAGAAACTGAGACAGTCACAACAGTTGAAGGAAAACATCGCTTCAGTACCGAAGATACCGAGTAAATTGCCACCTCCTGTAACTGTTCAACCTCTACTTCATAGGTAAGATGTCTCCATTTATAGAAAAATCCAGGCTTCACAGCCTCTCCCATGTTGCTTCCTCATAAGGAAGCCTCGTAATCGTGACGATTTTCGATTTTTCAAAAATAGTCTAAATCAACTTATTTTCTTCTAAAAAGTACATATATGTAGTCTTAAGCAAATGTCCAGATGTATGTGTGTGTGTCAATTTTTTTATTTTTAATAATATTGAATCAAAAAATGTTTAGCCCATTTTTTCTTTAAAGAATACGGTTTTTTTAAAATAAAATTCTTCCTAATTTAAATTTAATATAATAAATTGAAAAATTAAATTCCTTTCTTCCAGATGAATCGATTGACCTATATAAAGTATATATATTTAACCAGGAATTAATAGAGTAAATGGCAATTTTTTATGGATTTTGACATATAAACGTAAATTTGTTTATATAACTTAAAAAATTGTAATTTATTAATGATAATTCCTTTGAGAGAAGTTTTCTGCATTAAAACACGAATCGTTTGATAGCATTTGTATTACTAAATTTTTTTGAATGAATTGCCACTATTTCATTATTTTTGACATTTAAAATTCTATTGCTTACTTTAATTTCAAAAATTGTAATTTTTTAGTAATTTTTTATGTAATAAAATTAGTTCACTTTGAAGAACGTATCGTTGACCTGTATACAGTACCTATATATTTTACCAGAAATTGATTTAAAAGAAAATGGAAATTGTTTATCTAGAAGAAAGCAAAATAGACATAATTTTACGCTTGGTTTTTTGTTATTCTATACATATACTCCTTGCAAAAATATAACTTTTTTCACGTCCTTTGTTAAAAATATACCGATTATTATTACTTATTTGTAATTAGTTATTCCATACTTTGTTTAGCATGTCAGTTCAGTTTTGAACCACTTAAAACAATGTTTTCATTTAATTTGTATTTTGCATATCAAAATGTATAACATAAATTGAGATATATAGCTTTCAAATTTATGTTTCATAAAACTGTGTGCATATGAGTATGTTGCAAATAGTAAATAACTTGGATAAAATTTAATATTAAAGCTCTTCAAAAAGTTTAGTTACTCAATTACTTAATTTAAATTCACATTTAACTGTTGTTTGAAAAAAAGGTTAAGTTCTATTTTAATTATATGCGAACTACTTTGAATATTTCTATATTTATACCTCAGGTTTTGGAAAACTCGCATTTTTATTCTCCCTTATTTGAAGCCTTTTTTAAAACAAAATTGCCCCTTTTTAATTTTAGGCTGTGAAGCCTTTAAAAAATTTCATCAATTTTCAATTTAAAAAGATGGTACTAAAGTTTGCAACGTTTTATTCGTTTACGAAAAACGAATAATTTTTTTTTTCTTAATCCTTGTTGTAATATTTATTAACCAACTTTGTAAAAAAAATAATACTAACAAAATCTTTGTAAGTTTATAAAAATCTTTAAATTATATTACAATTTGTTTCTGTATTTTTATAAAGGAAAGAAAACATTGCGAACTTGAGTGTCATTAAGATAATTTGTTTTAACAATAATTTATTTGTTAGTCATAGAGTGGGTAAAGCACCACCGCCATTATTGAGAGGACAACCAGCTCCTAGTAGAAGTAGCAGTTTACATGCACCACCACCTGGAATGTTATTACCACCTACAGCAAGCCGAAGTGTAACTTCCAGTACCGGTATGCCGCCCAACATGGTAATACCTCAACCACCTCATCCCAGAGGAAGGTTAACAACTGCGGCATCCAACGTTCCTAGTTATCATCCACCTGCAGATCGTACTGAAAGATCTACAAAAGATCCTACTCCTGTTCCAGCCCATCAGGTGTGTTTTACTTCTTTCATTAATCCAAGTATAACCTGCAAATTTCATTTCATATATTTAATTCAATTTAAGAATGCTTATTTCGGCAATTCCATTACGTAAAAGATGCAGCCTCAATTAGATTATTCATGTTAAATAAACAGAGAACAGGTATTTTAAATTTTTTCTATTATTTGTTTTTTGTGTACTAAAATTTCGATATTCTAATTTTTCACTTTATTTTATGTATTTTCTTTTTGTATTGAATTCGATAATAATGTAGACAAGTTTGTAAAATTTGTTAAATGTTACATTTTTTTTATTAATTAATTAATTACACTTTATTTTGATTATAAAGCTGCTAATTGGATCTCAAGAAAGTAAATCTTCCGCGGCTTTAAACACCCCTGCAATTTCAGAGCAGGTACAGGTTTACGATAAAAAAATTGTCTTTGACTATAATTTATTTAATTCTGTTTTTTATTGCATTTGTGAATATATTTGACTCTTAAGTTTTTTCTTATATTTATTTTATATTTTCTTTCATGATGTTTTAGGATTCAAAAAGTAGAGGGGCGTAATTATTTCTGAAATTTCAGTTTATCTATAAATTTGAAAGGATATGAAATCAAATATTTGATTGTTTGGTGCCGTTTTACAAAATTACATTAATTCGTAATGCAGTACTCTTTCGTGCTGATTTGAGTATTTTCGGCCTTTTTCTTTTTAGGAAATGTATCTCAGAAAACTAGGGAGTTTCCGGGTTAGCTTTTGGGAACCATTTTCAAAATTAATGGCAATTGTGTCGAGATACACGCTTTTGTCATTGTAGAGGATACTGTCGAAGACTTCAATTACTAATCTTATATGCCAGATGATGATTTCGATAAATGCAAAATTTCATAAAGAATATTTCAGGAAAAAAATGTACTATCGTAAATTTAAATTATATTGCACAAGCATTTGAGAATAACACAGTCCCACAAAAGAAATGTGTATCTGATCTGGGTTCCTGACCATGCATTATGTATTATATTATGTATTAAATATACATTATGTATATTTAAAATATTTACATTCTACGTAGACTAAATTTCATAACCAATAAAAGACCCTTTGCGAATTTTCATTTTGTGAACAATCTCTGAATCTAAGGTTTTCATAAATGCCCAAAAAGATTACAATGATTATACTTGTTTGAATTGGTGTAAAGGAATGCTTTGCTGTTATTTAATAAAAATGTTTTTTTTCACTTGTAATACAGGAAAGAGTCAGGGATGATAATCAAACTCCAGCCCAGCGACAGGCAGCTGCTAAGTTGGCCTTAAGAAAACAGTTGGAAAAAACACTTCTGCAAATACCTCCACCAAAACCTCCTCCTCCTGAAATGCACTTTGTTCCAAATCCCTCCAATACTGAATTTATTTATCTTGTGGGACTTGAACATGTTGTGGATTTTATCACCAAGGAACCAGCGATTCCTCCACCTCCAGAACCCTTTGAATGCACACAATGTAAGACTGACTTCACACCTGTCTGGAAGTGGGAAAAGCCTCCTAATAGTAATAAAAAGGAACCTAGAGGACAACATGCCACTTTCCAACGACCACCAGCAGGTCGCGATCCTAGAGTTATTTGTGAACATTGTGTCACGACTAACGTTAAAAAAGCTCTGAAAGCTGAACACACTAATCGGTAAGCTTTTTTAAAAATTAGTTTCAACGAAATAATTATAAAAAGATGAAAAGGTTTATAATATTTTCTTTATTTTGGTACAGCTTTAATTAATAATGGTGTTGTTAATTTCAGGTTGAAAACTGCCTTTGTTAAGGCATTACAGCAGGAGCAAGAAATTGAACAAAGATTAGCTCAAACGACGTGTCCGAGTCCTGACCCGATTGTATCGACACCGAAACCAATTCCAAAGGCAGTCACTCCTACTAGGAGAGTAGCGACACCACCTGCTCCACCTCCACAAATTCCTCAGGCACCTCCACCGGCTCCAACTCCTCCAGCTCCAAAACTTCAAGAATATCCCTTAGTGAAGCTAGCAGAAAGTGGAAAGTTCAGTCCACATCATGCAGCTGCTGCAGCAGCATTGCAACAACAATTGCTTAGAGGTATAGTTTAATTTCATTCACTTTATTAATTTAAGTATAGGTATATAATCATTCATTTATGCACATTCTGCCGCAAAAGGAAAGACTCTTTCTCACAAACAGTGGTAGATAAAGATTGACAAATTTATTTTATTTAAATATTTAAAAGAATACGAAATTGGAAGAAAGAAATGCCTGAAAATTAGAAGCATGCAGAACAGTTACAAAATAATACGTTTCAAGTGAAATAAAAAATTCAATTCTAACATGCATTTTTTTTGCCTAACTATTGAGGTAAATGTCCCAATTTGTGACCATTTATTTATTTGTACCAATTTGTGTCCAGTCGCTTATAAACATAAAAAATTACATAAAAGTAATTTAAAGAAAATCTTGAAAACATATTTTTTGAATTTACCTTACATATTTCGTAGGTTGTAATACACTTCAAAACGCTCACCACTCACTAAATTCCACTAATTAAATTTCACTGAAAAACTTTCGCGGGAGCAAGACAATCAGATAATATTATAACCGATATAACCTGACGATTTTGTGAACTGTCAAGAATTCTCAAAAAGCAAAAAACAATTGGAAACAACCAACTTCAGGTGTGGACAGAATGAAAGAATGAATGAATTCCAATGAAATTTATATAAATCATAATATAAGAATTTGAATGTTTATCATATTATTTGCTATTTGATGATTCATGTTAAAAAACTGACACTTAGTTGATTGCAACAATATGAATGTAAAAAAAATTGTCTAATTCGGTGTTTTGCATTATCTCACTTAAAATTGAAATTAATTTGATTTACTGTTTCAATATTTAAATAATAATTAAATAATAATTTATAATTGTTTCAATATTTAAAAACATTTAAAAATAAATA
>WNHD01003267.1:0-13055 GCA_011057455.1 Ganaspis sp. Gsp50
ACTGGAGGAAATCAGTTTTAAGCGCGAAAATTATTTGAGAGTAGATTGAATGGGAAGCAGTGTCCCATATACACTGGGTGATTAATTTAAACACCGGTCATTCTGCAGTGCAACCAAAAACATTGAGTCCCAGATCTAACTGCTATTTAGTCACGCGCAAGATATAATTATAAATCCCTGTGCAGAGCCGGAAGCACAAAAGATAACTAGGACAGTCTCAAGTGCTTCGGAACAAGTCTCATTTTAATTTAAGATACATTGTCTAATGACAATTGATACCTTTGTTTAAAAACAAATACATCCACCTTTCTTAAACATTGCACACTTTAATTTAAAACAAAACGATATTTCACCTCATAAAGAGACTTGAGAAACGACAACAAGCTTCACATCGTGTTCTTAATTACAACTTGACAGACATTCAAGAAGCAATCGATGTTTTCCCAGCTCTAAACACGTGAGAATAATCCCGAGTCGTCTAGACAAGATTCTAGACACAAAAGCAGATTCTTTACCCTAGATTTTATAATTAAAAAAACATATCACATGATTTTTAAATTTTACTTTCATTCCTTACATTTGCAAATCGCATTTTATTTCCTTTTTTAAATTTTTTAATTCACCTAAGCATTTTTTTTAAATATTCCTTGAAACGAAAACTTCAGATTTTTAAATAAAAATTCGGTATTCTTCAAAGAATTAAAAGATAATGTAATTCTTGAAAGAATGAAAATTCTGACCGGAGTTGTTGGATAATAAAGTTAAATAATTTAATTCCAAGTTGGAACATTTTTAAGGACACCTCGTAGAAGTTACGTCAGAGCTGGAAACTCGTTATGAGGCCAAGAAAGAGAAAAAAATAGAGGTACAAACTTTCAATTATTGGTTTAAGAGAAAGTACCAAGAAGACAATTTGTTTACTAAAATCCCTAAAAATTTGCAAATTCTTATTGAGACACAAAATTTACAATTCAAAGACTACAATTTTTCGCACATAGTTTCACAATTTAATTTTTTCACACACTTCTTACACTTTGTTTTTTTCCATTCGTCAATCTTGAATTCGTTTTCTGATTCCAATGATTTATTATTATTATTTATATTTATTTTATTTATTATCATATTTCATTATCAATTTTATTTTTCATTTATTTTCGATGCTTTACGTTTTGAAAATAAAATGAAAAAATGTAAATAAAATAAACTTTTAAGTGGATTTTTAAAAGGTTTCTTAGCGTTTGAATGACAATTGCATTAGCAAGTATTAAAATTAGAAAATTTAGAAAAATGAAAATGTAGTTGCATTTAAATGATAATTAATAGGACATTGCCTCTTCCCAGCTGATTTATTCATGTCACGATTAAATAGACAACATCCGACGTATCGAGAAGTGTCTGGTAAATGATTCCAACCGGTCTTAATGTCCGGCTCTATTTTATATATTGCGACCCTGACCAAAAGCAGGTCGGACGTCACGCTCGCTTGAAAATTCGTGAAAACCTCAATTGGAACCGAGCTGTCGGCAAAATCCCATGAAACGTTCCGAGTTTTACAATTCCTTTATTTTTAAATCATCAATCTAAATTTTTCACTCCTTCATAAAGGCACTTCATTCAGAAAAACTAGGAAATTTAAAGATTCAAGATTAATATCTCGACTCGTAAGCAAATTTAATTCTAAAATTTAACTCCTTTTTTATTTTCTACTGCGTAATTACTTTTTGATACCTTCCTGATATTGTAATTACTTTTTATTATGTAATTTGAATTTATTGTAGATTTAATGTTATAACAACAAAAATAATAAATATTACACAAAAATATTGAATTCAATTATTTAAATTAAAAAGAGTTTTAAAAAATTTTGTTAGGAATCACTTTGCTTTTATTCTATTGTAAATTTGTCACAGCTTCATTAAAATTTTGTTTCCAAGCCAATAAAAAAGTATTTATAAATGCAATATATTTTTTATTTATTGTTTGCTTTATCCTAAAACTTTTGTTCTTATGTTTAAAAATAAACTTATTTTTAAGTTATATATTGCAAAACACAATGTATTGAATTGGATCTATTTTCATTTGATTTCTTCATTCCATTTGATTTAAAATTAGAAAAAAGTTATGTTTAGTAAAAATAAGATGCTTATTGTCACGACAACCATAATACGTGGAATATTATGGTCAAGACCTCGTAATACGTATCTAATATCTATTACAAGTCGTAATGTGGTAAGTTGGTTTTACTTACTATAACAATCTCCAATTTACTCTCAACAAAACAAAAATTGTAATTTTTTATTCAATTTTCAATAATATAAGCTTCAATCGTACTTTTTCTTATTACACCCCGAATTTATCAAGAGCCAAGATCATCGATTAAGTATTTACTATTTTACTGAATCGTAAAATCGACTTTGAAATAAAAAATTTAAATATCCTACAAAAAACGATCCAAACTCGAATCCTTAACTTTAAAAAAATAAAGTTTAAATTTTGATTTTAGTGAGCCAAAAATCAAGAAAGGAATCGTGAAACATCTCTTGGAAGTTTTCTGCTTTAAAAAAATGTTCAAATATCGGAGTAAAAACTAGGATGGAGAAAAACGATGAACCTCACGAGTAACGATCGCTCGCAAAACGTTTGCAGGAATTACGGACTGAGCCTTTGTACTCTGATAATTGCGATAGTACCTTTGTGTTGAAAATTCTAGTCCTTTTTCCATCCATTTGAACTATCATCTTGGCATTCATTGCCATCTCCCTGAAAAAAAAACAATCATTCAAAATTGATGGAAATTTTATAAAATTGAAGCTTATATGCAATATGAATTTTTTTCATTTGATCAATATTAAATTTCTACATGCATAATTATTACTGTATAGATTATTTCTCCATTATTACAATATTTTACGCAATTTTTGCAATTTCAAAAAGCCTTATTGTCTGAAGCGTCTCAATAATTCTGAATACCTAATTATCTATTGCATAAGTAAAACTTATTGTAGAAATTGCTTTATACCACACTAAACAAACCGAAAATACGTTCAACATTTTCGTTAATTAAAGTGACAGAAAATTTCCTTTCAATTCATTCATTTCTATAAATTGAAGTTTGGTAACTGATTGAATATAATATGTTTTAAAATCAATGTAAAAGAATTAAAATTGCGTATTAAGATTTGATAAAGAAAACAAAATGTTTGCTTCAATAAAATTTCCTTCTGATAATTTGCTTTGACAATTATTTTGTATTTCAAATTTGAGAATATTTTCATCAGAGCTTAAATTGTCTTTGGTCAGTTCCAGTGAGTTTCTTATCTTTTGACATTTCCACAGTTTTGCGTATTTCTTTTTTTATCTTATTCTTAGTGCCACCTTCTGATAATGATAAGCTATCATTCGTCAAGTTCTTTCTAAAGGAGTCCAAGTGAAAAGAGAATGTTAATCAGAATTATGAAGTAAAATATAATTTTTCGCGAGAAATGACAGCTTGCAGTGCATCTAGAGGTTTTTATAGATGTTTCAGTAAACATAATTGACCACTCTTCTCATACTAGACTCTCTATTCTTTAAAATATGGATATACGTAGGCTTCTAAGAAAAGAGAGTTTGGTCATTTTCCATTGTTCCTATACAAAAGAATTGCTTATCTGGTTTGAAATCATTTTTTGTCTTTGTCAAAGTTAGTCAGTTTAAAGCAAGAAAAGCAAAAACTTCTAAAAAGAAAATCATTTTTTTGTATTACTTAATACAGTGAAGTAACATCTAAAAATAATTAAAAATACGTGACATAATGATCTTACGAAAATGAATTAAACTATAGAAGAGTTACAGATTAAAAACAATGACAGGTTGTAATCAGTAAAGCTTTCACTTTAAAGTTCTTTGTTTCAGAATTTGAATTAAATTTGTCTTGAATGATTGTAATAACATTGTTTTCATTTAGTTCTTTTATTTTTGAATTATAATTCAAAAATAAAAGAACTAATATAATACAATTATATTATTGTACTATTAGTATGTTACTATATTCTTATTATATTATTATTATAGAGTATTGTTTTTATATATTATAGAGTATTGTTATTATTATGTTTAATACTTCTTTAATGTTTTATTTTTGCCTATAATTCAATTCATCTAATGCAATTTCCCATTATTCATTTTGCAATATCATTCATTTACCTAGAAATAAATTCCAAGAATTCTAAAATTCAAACTTTTCAATTTAAATCATTTGACCTATTTTAA
Source organism: Ganaspis sp. Gsp50 (assembly GCA_011057455.1). Taxonomy (NCBI): domain Eukaryota; kingdom Metazoa; phylum Arthropoda; class Insecta; order Hymenoptera; family Figitidae; genus Ganaspis; species Ganaspis sp. Gsp50. The sequence continues at coordinate 4,252 of WNHD01003267.1, forward strand.
ATAAACTTCATGTTTTACAGAGAATTCACATAAATCGAATATTTTTTAAATCTTAAAGGTCTAAAGTTTAAATAATCTCTACTGGAAATCAATTTAAATCACCTACATTTAAAACAGTTTAAGTATATGTACATCAATTCTAAGTATAAATGTCAATATTGATCAATTGAAAACAAGAACATCTGTTTATTAAACAATTTTCAAAAACAAAAAATATTCAAAACAATTTTTTTAAAGTTTACAAATATTTCTACATACTGTCAATATGTATAAAATACTGTACATATTTATGAATTACTGTAAATATCTGTAATATGCACGAATATCTATAGACACACAAACAGATATTTTAACACAATCATAAAGATTTTATTGTATTTGATTGTGAACTTGTAAATGGAGGTATTTACATTATCCAATTAGAAAGTTTGAAAAAACCAGAGTAGTTAAAAAATCCAGTTTGACAGCTTTGAATTTTTACTCCAAAAACATTTTAAATGCTACCAAATTTTTATCTACAAATTTAAACAAAATCTGAACACAAAGTATTTAAACAAAGTTTTTATGTTAAAAGTATTTTGAAATATATTAAAAACCGAAATACAGATGACTAAAACCCGAATAACGAAGAATAACTGTTTGAATATCATTGAAATTTTAAACTCAAGTTTTAACCATTTTTTAGTATATATTCAGTTTTGCATATCACATTTTTTAAATGTGTATTTATTCAATAAAATGCGACTTTTAAACAATCAGTGAAACTTATCTTACAATTTGTAATAAAAATAATGGATTTTTAAGCAGTATTTTTAAAACTTAATTCATTTCATAACATTGTCAGTATTTTTAAAAATTAAGTCGTACGATAATTTTAACAGCAATGTTAAAAATTGATTGAAAAAAAAATGTAATCATTCTTTTGTAGTTAAAAATTCAGTACTATTTATCATTCTGGGTTATTTTCTAAACTAATTATGCGTACATCAATTATCTCCTTCCATCATCTAATTCATCTTCCAATAATTGCCTTTCTATACCGTTAATTGATTAAGGATCACAAAAACGAACTATATTGTTAAAAAATCCAAAAAAATATTTTACAAAAATGAAAAAAATTTTAGCATTTCCAAACTTCATCAATTTTCATTTTGAAATCTCTTATTCCAAGTTTTAAATATGTTAGAAAACTTCAAAGTGCCGTCTCAACAGTGAATGAGAAACAATCATTACGTCACGCAAATTTTGCAAAAGCGACTTGAAATTCGTTTGCATTTTAAGTTACAGAACTTTCCTTTTATAATTTCCATAAAACCAGGTTTCAGAGCAACGATCAATGAACTGGAGTGATTGCTCCAAAAGCACACTATTTTTGCCACTCAATCAGCTTTAAACTCAATAAAAATGATCCTATCTCTCTTGACCCAGGCTTTAAGTCCTCAATTCATGAAATTAAAATTATCTCTTTACTGATTGTATCTTCCTTTCTTCAAGTTAGACTCCCCTAGACTTTTATTGATAAACAATCAAAGTTATTTATCTCGTCAACTCGTCTAATTAGCATAATTAAAGACTGTTTATGAAAGACGTTTCAGTAGCAGGTGGTGGCGCGAGAAGACAACAAATTTGACTCTTAATGTAATAACACACCTTTTGTTAAAGGGCCGAACCCTGACGGCCACCTTCACCGAAGCCATGGTGGATTTTGCGCATGGGCAGCCAGAACAGAATCGGCTTGAATCACTCTTATGTTACGCGATTTTTGAAGATGCACTCATTTCTTTAACACTTTTTAAACACGTTGGATCTAGACATCCTCTTTCGCACTTGACAACAAACATGATCCTCGTTTGCTCTGCTCGCAATCAGCCCGATCACTGCTGATCAACGCGAGTAATGCGCGAGTAGACTGTGAGTGCGGTAAAAAAAAAGTTTAGAGCATGCGCAAAATGTAACCGATTCCTGTTCTGTCTCTTATTGTACGCTATGGTGTGACAAGAGGGGGAAAGCGTAATCGTGTGGGTGGGAGGTCGACTTCAGCAGCAAACAGAGGGTGGCCTGGCACATGGTGAATTCGACCGTTGAGCAGGATCGGATCTACCATCCAAAATTCTCCAGGAAACAGCCGTATCGATTCTTGCATTTCAGTAGTGACTGGTGATGAATTGCATCTCGTTGCCTGAAAAATAATTCAAAATGAAATACTGATCTTTGTTGAGAAAATTATAGTATCAGAAGATACTCATCATCGGTTTTTTATGTTAATTTTCAGATATTTACCGTTTGATGCTGATCATTAAATATTTTTTTTATTATGTGTGTCATAAGATTTCGAACATTAGACATTGATCATTATAGAAATTGATCATTAAATGTTGATCATTAGATGTTGATCACCAGATGTTGATCATTAGATGTTGATCACCAGATGTTTATCATTAGATGTTTATCATTAGATGTTGATCATTAGATGTTGATCACCAGATGTTGATCATCAGATGTTGATCGTCAAATGTTGATCATCAGATGTCAATCATCAGATGTTGATTATCAGATATTAATCATCAGATGTTGATCTTCAGATAATAATCATCAGGTACTACTCATCAGATGTGGATCATTTATTTACCATCAGTTGTTTTTAGGCTAATAATTCTTCATGAATCTGAAGAATACAATAATTCTAATTGAAGGTAAAATCCTGGATTCAAGATGATAAACAAATTGATTCTAAATAGAAACCATTCACAGAATTAAAGATTAAAACCACTTGACAGTTTTAGTTCATTGATCCCAAACTTCTCAATTAAATAATATAATAAACCCCTTAAATTACAAGACTTGACGAACAAAATCTTTGCCATTGACACTCATTTAAAAACTGAAGATATTCTGGATTGAAGTGTCAATGGCTTTGATTTGAAAAATATATTAAACGATGTTCATCTTTAAATTAAAAGCAGTGGCTTTCGAAATTGTTATAATAAAGAGAATTAACTTACTGAAGCGATGATTATGTATGAAATGAAGATAATACATCAAAGAAATTTTAAACAATATGAAGAATAACGTTTGGTTCTTCCTTCCTTCTTTTCTTCTTAGTTTTGATTCTTCCATCAATTTTTTTGTACAATAACGAACATTGTTTAAACTTGATGGTAACATTCAGCATTGATAATGAAACCGAAATTGAAGATTCATTTTGGTTGCTTATTTAAAAACGATGATGTTCACAGACGAAGATTCAATTAAAAATTGAAAATAGTGTCCAAAAGTAAAAAAGCGTTCAAAATTGAAAGTAGCGTCCAGAATTGAAAGTATCATCCAAAATTCAAAGCAGCATCCAAAATTTAAAATCGCAGGTATCCAAAATTGAAAGTAGCTTCCAAAATCCAAATTCGCAGGTATCCAAAATTGAAAATAGCACAAAGAATTGAAATCATCATCTACAATTGTAAGTAGAATCAAAGATATTGTATCCAGATTGAGGTAGATTGAAGATTTGGTCCAGAATTTAAAATGATTTCCAAAAAAAATTTGCGGCCACCTAAAATCAAACAAAGAATTAATTTGTAAGATGAACACATCAAAATAAAAAGTTATTTCAGACATAATTAAATTTTACAGAACATATTTAAAAATAGATTCGTTTCTTCCGAGTAAACGATTGCAAAACATGATTAATTATAAAAATATCACTAGTAAACATTTAGGCTCCGAAACATTTAAAATAAACAGAATTTTTAAAATTAAATAATACAAATTATAATATAATGAAATTGATAAAGTGTATTAAATTAATTATGCATATTCAAAAGAATTGATATCTCAATTTGACCGAATAATAATCTTATTGTCAAAACACGAAACCATGGCGATCAAAATGGAGTCCGAAATAAATAATTCCGAGGTTCTATTTTGAATCTGTAATATTCAGCAGAATCGGAATCTTATAATTATCTCTTTGACCCTAATTATTGTTCTTGAATCGCGAACACGCCTCCTTCTTGTTCCCTGAAGGTTAGATCAATTTTTACCAGTGGAGCGTTAAATTAGACTAAAAGATTTTTAAATAAACTAATTACTTTCTCGTTTTTTATTTTAAAATGTTCGCACAAATGTTACGTTTTTCATACAGAATCAGTTTGAAAACAAGAAAAATCAAACCAGAAGTTATAAGAAACATGAAAGAAGATTTTCCACCTTGTAACAAAGAAATCAACACAATCGACCACGATCCTATGATTGCGTATAATTATGAATATACTACAGATAATATAGAACTCAAACCTTCACCCACGCAATAAATACAAGTCTTGCGGTTGCTCTTAAGGTGTATCTGCGGTCTCAAGAATTCTCATCGTTGAACATGCTTTCCTTGTTTTTTTCCAGTAATCAGAAAAATCGATTTATTTCTAGAATCACCTAGGAAAAATTTCATTCCTGATTTATCACTACAAATTCATCACAACAAATTCAACACACACAATTTATCACAACAAATTCATCACAACAAATTCAACACACAAAATTTATCACAACAAATCCATCACAACAAATTCATTAAATCAAATTCGTTCAATCTAAACAGAATTGATCTTATAAAATTGTAATTGCAAAGTCGGGTCATATTTGTTTAAACTTTTCTTTATTTTCAGAAAAGCTGAAGAAACTTGGAAGTAACAATTTGAATCTAAAGTTCCTGTTTGCAAAGTAGAAAAAGTGTCACCAGGAAATGAACTACTGTTACGGGTCGTGGGGTAGTACGAGACTTGTGTTGTAATGGACACCAGAAAAAAGATACTTGAGTTTAAAAGCTCTACTTCTCACCAAAACACGTTTTTCTGCAAACGTTGAGGTATCTTAAGCTAACTTTTCATTCTTTAAATACTTTCTATTTACTGTCAGTATCCTTTCAAATTTCGAAGAATTCTTCAGAGATTTGAATTCCGACGATTGTTAATATCAACATTGATTCGAAACTTTATGATATGAAAATGGATGTCAATAAAAATGAAGCTTCCTCTTGAGGAAGCAAAAAGAACTAATCTTTGAAAGATTTTGGATTTTATCCCAAAATACTTTCATATTGAAGATTTCTGGATAGATCAGGAAACTAATTTGTTTTAGAGATTTTGAGAATAATTGAATTAATTGAAGATTTTTTGTTTGGGAGTGGAATACAGGAGTAAAAGTCTAGCAGGTTGAAATGCACGTCAAGTGGACGATGCGTATATAGTAAAGTCGAAACCTTGAAATGCAAAGTTATATGATATGCTTGAAGCATAGTGATTCATAGGCGATTGGCCTGACGTAATTGTAAGCGCACGTATTGTGTACAGTTGCAATCGAATACGTTTGAGGAGGAGTGTTATTGACGTCCGTTCGGCAAATCTTTAGATCCGAAGAGGTCTCATGTTTAGATAGAGACTTCTTCGGAACCTAAAACGGTTGCAGAACCGCATTCAATTCGAATTAAAAAACATGCAATTTAAGGTACATGTTTCCGATACTTTCCTGGATCAATATGAATTTTAAAAAAAGTATGCTTCAATTCAAAAAGCCCAATCTGCTTAGTTAATAGAATAGAATAGAATGCTTCAATTTGAATTTTTTAAAAAATACTCATTTTTCATTTTTTTGGAACTTTGACTGTGAATTTGAAAATGTTTTTACATTCTGCTTTTTGCAGTTGATCGCGATTCTAGAATTCTTAGCGAAAAAATGTATTCCGTTAAATAGAGTAAAGAAGAATGAACAAGGATTTTCTTACCAAGATATACCATCATCGTTGAACCATCTTCGTACGCATCTGTAACCTATTCCTAACATTCATAAAATTTGGAGAAAAGCATCTCTTTTGCCATTTTAACCACACCTTCTGATGCATTTTGACGTGTAATGTTTCATTTCTAAATTTGGTTTCACTTGAGAAGAGGAGGATATTTCTTTCGGATTGAAGAACTGGTGGGTTGATGAATAAGTTGAGTCATTGAAAAAACACGCTTTTAATTCATCTTCATTGTTCTGCACAATATTGGCCAATTTGCACAAAGGGTCCAATTTGTAGTGGTGAAGTTCAAAATAAAACCTGTGAAGAACACACATTGAAATAAATATTGTCATATTGAAAAAGGACATTTTAGTTCAAACTAAAACATTTTAGTTTAAACTGAAATGTTTGTTGTAAGACTTCAATGTTTTAAAATAAGTAGATAAAGTTCTTATGCATTTCAGTGGTACTATTTTTTTCGTACGACTTAAAATAATACATCAACTTTGAATACGGTGATGAAAGAACTATTTTTTAAACTAAGAAAATAATGACAAAAAGAATGAAGAAAGAATTACAAAAAACAATGAAGAAGACAAAGAAGAGAATGAAGTTTTTGAAATGAAGACTTCAAGAAGAAGCAACATTTATATCTTCTCACGTAACGAAGAGAAAACGCTGGATTCAAAAAGAGCCCTCGTTTTGAAGCTAGTCTTCTAGTTTGGAAGATACCTATCATGGATCATGGATGATGAAGTAAAACAGTAAAATCTTTTACCCAGGTCAGGTTCTGCAGGCCCCCAGGAGTCAAGAAAGTGCTTCTATCTGTCGACTAAAAAATAAACAAGCCTCGAGAATTACTCCAAAAGTCAGTTGGAGCAGCAGGTCGATAAAACAGCTCTCTTATTTTGTTCTCGAAGGCAGCTATTTGGTAGGGGGTGATTCGAATCGGCGCATGTGGCTCAGCAAGAAATAAAGCTAGGCGATGTTAGGCAGTCGGGTGGCAACTGTCGGGAACGAATGTTGCCCTAGATATTCGGACCTTTCAAAAAATTTCGATGCGTTCAGTGTTCTCCAAAGTTGTGTCTTAACAATGATCCTTTAGCTGCTTGTAAACATGTGATTCTGTCAGAAAGTAGCAGTTTCTGTGAAAAACAGTGTTCACCAAGTGATTACCTTGTTTGAATTCTGGTGCCACGTTAGGGGTGGATATGTACTACTGAACCAAGGGTCACGCACATCATGGTTGCCAAGCACTTCAGTCAGGGTGAGTTTCCAAGGATCCTTTTGCTAAAAACTCCAATTTCCAAATTTTCATTCTCTGCATCAACCTGGCAATACTTTCTGGATTTCTCTTTCAACCTGTAAACAGGAAATCAAATTATTTACAATTCTAAGGGGCCGAAATTTCAGGGAGCGCCGGCAAGCCGGAAGGACACTCCTTTCCTGATAAATATTGCCAATAAACAACTTTTGTTTTGAATAATACGAACCACAAGGAATCCAGGGAATTTTTCCCCAAGGGAGAAAAGTAGTATTCTGTACAAGAAAATTAATATTGAATAAAAAAATTGATACTGCAAAGAACAAATTTTTTTGTTATTCATCAACCAAATTTTCAACTGCAAAATCAACTGTGAATAAAAACTGAAAACTTGTTTAAAACAAAATTTACTACAATACTAATAAATATAAATACTATAAATACAATACTAATAAATACCTTTTCATTAAGAATGTGAAAATATTCAAAGTTATTCGAGACAATGATCCCAAGGTGATCGATCAAATTAGTGTCTTTGACCTTTTCGTGAATTACCGATGGCAACGAATCTTCTGCAATTAAATGAATAAACGTTATTTTGAAAAAGACGATTTTTTGGGGTGAAAATCATAGGTGATGAAAATTTGCGCAAATAGTTGTAGAAACATTCCATGAGCACCTCTTAGGTGTTCTAGACAATCAATAAACCTACCTTCGGAGTGGCTTGACGTTGATAGATGAAAATGAAGAATTTCTGATACGATCCTGTTTGTTTTCACAAGCAAGGGGTGAAAAGTTGAGACAAATTGGCATACTTGGCATGGCATTTCGATTTCTTAATGAACCTCGGGTCTTTGACATTGGTCATTGCATGCATCGCACATGTTTATTGTTTATTCAAACATCATTCAGACATCTAGATCGTTGAGCGTCTCTCCAAGATAAATATTAGATCACTGAATGTCTTCTTCGATTCAACTTCATCTCATTCACTTGAATATTTATGGACTTCAATCCTTCCACTTCTGAAAATTTCATTCATAAATTAACGAATATGTTAATCCATATGTTAATGAAAATAAAAATGAAAGCATTAATTTATGGGCGGCCTAATTTATATATTATTAAATATAATGTGTATTTTAATGAATATATATGAATTAATATTTTCAATACAAATGTTTAACGTCCGAGTAATTATTACAGCAATTTTTACAACTTTAACAAAAAGGAAGAGATTGAATCAATATTTTTATTTCTTCACCCTCAAAGTGTCTTGAAATTTACTTTCCACAATGAACTGAATTTAATTAACTTAATTTGCTTTAACTCAATTTTCTTAATGATTAGCTTTGTAGCTATCATGGCAACTCACCTTTTAAATTCTAATTAAGTATCAAGAACCAATTTTTCGACGATCATTGTACTGAAAAGGTGGCGTTGACCCCAAACGAATCGCTGTATCTAAAATTGAAAAAGACGAGCCACTCGAGTTTTCCTTCAAGGTAAAGGGCAATTTTTCCTGGCTCGAGTCTTTTAAAGCGTTTGCGGGGAAACGACATGCTTTTTGCAAGCTTGACTGAGCTTGAAAGTCGGCTCAATAATCCGACCTGCGACAGCGAGTCCTAGTCTCTTTAATCCTCGGCAAAGCATCTGTCAGCCTATCTAATACCAAACTGTCTCGATGCGCATTCAATTCTTCATGTGTGAGTACTTATACGTGCACACGATCACCGATGTAATTAAGGGTTGGCACGTTCTCTTCCC
>WNHD01003268.1:0-13055 GCA_011057455.1 Ganaspis sp. Gsp50
ATTGTATATTATATTGTATATTATATTGTATATTAAACATTGTATATTATGTATTATATATTAGATATAATATATTATATTGTATATTATATATTGTATATTATGCATTATATATTAGATATAATATATTATATATTGTATATTATACATTGTATATTATGCATTATATATTGGATATAATATATTATATATTGTATATTATATATTGTATATTATGCATTATATATTGGATATAATATATTATATATTGTATATTATATATTGTATATTATGCACTGTGTACTATATATTGTATTTTGCACATTGTAAAATATTATGTTACGAAATATATAATATATATAGTATTTTATTTATTGTGCATTACATATTGTATAGAGGGAATCTTGTTAATCTATTTATGCGCGTCACTAATTAGATGACGAGGCATTTGGCTACCTGAAGAGAGTCTTTATATATAATACATTGTAAATTACATTAAAACAAAATTAATTTTCTCCTTCAGATGGATCTACAGTATTTTTTTCCTTGGCAACAAAAAGGAGTTAGAGGTGACAGACCTTTATTCTCCTCTAAAAGAACATTCCAGTCATCGTTTAGGAGAAAAATTGCTTAGAATATGGAACGAAGAAGAAATAAAATGTAAAAAGCATGAAAAATCAAAACCTAATTTAATTAAAGTATTAGCCCGTTGTTTTGGGTCAAGAATTTTATTCATAGGTTGTTTTCAAGCTTTCACAGAACTTATCGTAAGGTTGGTTCGAAATTCTAGTTATTTTATTTCTACTATATTTTTTTATTTCACTTTATAATATATACTATTAAAACTTAAAATTTTTGCAAACTTCAAATCTGAAATAGTCAATTTAATAAAAAAATGTTCATTTACAAACATTCTATTTCGCCAAAATCTCGAATCGAAATTAACCCTACTTTCAGCCTGAATATTTAGGGTCTAAACGATCTCAAGGAGGACTCAAAGAAGATTAAAAGAGACCCTCTTTAGACCTTACTTTGATATTCCAAAACATAACGGAGACTTCCGTTTCTATCGTTAACAGATTCCAAAGAAGTTTTACGAAATATAGTGTTGTCAAAATTTACAAATACTATTGTTGAATTTGCAAATACAATTTTTTAAAACTATTGAAAAATGATTATATACAGGGTGATTTAGAATAGTCTCCAAAAAATTAGCGATTTAAAAACTGTACGAAATCCTAAGGCATAACTACTTTTTAATGTTCTAAGTACCCCATTTTGGGTCACCCTGTACAACAATAAACTCGATTTATTTCTAAACTACGAGGAATTTTCTACAAGGAAAAAATAGCTATACCACAGAATTTTCTTTAGTTTCTAACTCAATGTTTTTTTTTGTATTCTGGGTCACCCTGTATACTGAATGTTTATGCAATTTTCTGCACTTTTGGAGGTTAAACTTGTTGTTAAATAATTTAAAAAATTGCAGAATATGCCAACCAGTATTTTTAGCAAAATTGTTGATCTTTTACAACAGTGGAGAGGCATTTACAAACAATGAGGTTTACTATTGGGCGGCAGGCCTCGTTGTTTGTTTAATTATCCATTGCATGATTTTTAACCTCGCTTTACACGGAATGACCCACATGGGAATGAAAATTCGAGTCAGCTGTTGTACTTTGGTTTATAGAAAAATTTTAAGAATGTCAAAATGTGCAATTGACGAGGGCACAACTGTTGGACAGGTGAGTGGCTATTTTAATGAATTCTTTCGCTGTACCAAAGAAATTTTTTATACCACTCATAGATACCATTGTGTTTGTCAAAAAAAATTTTTTTAAATTAAAAGTAAAATAAAAAATAAAATGAAAACTAAAATATAAAAAATAAAATAAAATAAAGAAGTAATAATAATAATAATAATAATAATAATAATATAATTTTAAAAAAACATTATTTTAAAGGTTTATCAACTTTTTGAAAATAAATTTTAATACAAAAGTTTTGTTTTTTCAATTTCAGATTGTAAATTTACTAAGCAATGATGTTCAAAGTTTGGATTATGCTTTGAATGATTTACATTATTTTTGGATAGCTCCGATTCAAGCTATTATAGTGACGTATATTATGTACATTGAAGTCAAAGAAGCAGCAATTTATGGGATTTTGATACTTTTTTTACTCATACCACTTTTAAGTAAAAATCACATTTTTCTTTATTAAAAACACTTTTATTTAAATTCCACATTAATAAAGAAATCATTAATAATTTTACGCACCAAATTTTTATTTTTCTCTGTAGTATTTGCATTTTTTGATTTGTTATTCGTAATAACTCTTTTTTGGTTAACAAAAACAATTTTTGAATCTTTCTTGAAACAACAAAATTATAGCATCTTTTCTGAAAGAAAAAAATTGTTGCATTTCTTTTTTAACATAAAAGTTGTCCAATCCTATTTTTTTGAAAAAAAATTGTTGTTTCTTTTTTTGAAAAACAAGTTGTTGTATCTTTTTTGAAAAACAAATTGTTGTATCTTTTTTTGAAAAACAAATTGTTGTACCTTTTTTGAAAAACAAATTGTTGTATCTTTTTTTTTGAAAAACAAAGAAAATTGTTGCGATGTAGTTATTTTATTAAAATTATCATTTTAGAAAAACAAATTATTTTTGCTTCCTCATAGAAGGTACCATATCTTGAGAACGCTTTGGCCGATTTTAATGAAATTTGGTAGAGTTATTACACTCGTAGAAATAAAAACTGGCACTGAACTATTTAGTTTTTTAGTTTTCTTTTTAGCTGTTATTCAATTAAAAATTATTCAACACATTTATTCTGTAAAAAATACGGTTTTTTCTTTTTAAATATTTCTTAACGAAAATTTAAACTAATGATTTAAAAATTAAATTCCTTGCATCAAGAGGAATTGATTGACCTCTATAGACCATATTTTATAACGAGAATTGATAAAGTAAATAACAACCTTTTATTGTTTTTAACTTTCAAAATTATAATTTTTTATATAACTTTTAAAATTGACACTTTTTCGTAATAGTTTTTTTTAGGAAAACTCTCCTTTATTGAAAAACGAATTAATTATCATAAATAAAGTTTACAGACTACCAGAAATTTGTGAAAAAAAGGCCACTGATTCATTATTTTTCACATTTAAAATTCCTTGTTGTTATATAACTTTTAAATTTTATTTTCAATTACAGATATTGATGATTATTCATAAATTTTGTAATTGTAAAAAAAAATTTGTAAATAAATAAAAAAAAATCGCACATTTTTAATACACTCTCATTATTGATGAGAATGGAAAAATTAATATCTCTAATATTAATTAAAAAATTAATTGCTCTCCTCTGTGAGGAAGCAAAAATGTTTACGAAATGAATATAAATTCCCACTAATTTCATTTTGTTCAAAAAAGTTAAAATGATTTTTTTCTAATACTAGAACATTTTTAAAAATTCAGCATAAAATTGATTCTAACTCGTAATGAATTATTAATTCTTTAATCACATCAATTTTTTATTTCATTGGCAATTATATTTTAATTTTTTAAATATTCACATTAGATATACGTTTTAAAATTAATACTTTGTTTCAGTTTCAATTGGATTACACGTTCCTAAAATAACGTTAAAAGCTGCGTCCAAAACTGATGAGAGACTTCGAGTAATGAACGAAATAATTAGTGGAGTACAAGTAATTAAAATGTATGCTTGGGAGAAACCTTTTTCGCATCTTATTAATCAACTCAGGGCGTAAGATATTGTCATTATTTTTATTATTGTTATTATTTTTATTATTGTTATTATTAATTATAGTTTTTTCTTTTTTTTATTATTGCTTTTCATTATTTCTCTTTAATATTATTGTTGCTTTCTGTTTTTATTAAGATTATTATTATTTCATATTTTTAGTATTAATTTTTATTTCAGTATCACTATCAGAATTGCAAATTACTGGAATTTCTTCAATTTAATTTTCTGAAACCTGTTATTTTGATGAATAAATTAATTAGCAGTAATTAATGACTTGACAGCTTCATTGCCTAGGAGCTCAACAGTTACGAATATTTCATCAGAAATTTTTTTTTGCAGGAAAGAAATTAGTGCAATCAGAAAATGCTCATTTGTCGATGCTGTACAAATGACCTTCGACTCATATATTCCGCGTGTCTGCCTCTTTGTTACAATTGTAACTTTTGCATTAATGGGAAATCCTCTATCTGCGCAAACTGTCTACATAATAACGTCATATTACAATAACATGAGATATTCCGTTAACATCTGCTTACAATTCAGTAAGATGCATTTTTATTGCTGATTTAAAAACATTTTATGGACAATCACTGTGAGACTTTGATATTTTTTCGTACTCACTAAAAACAGAATTAGAAATGACATTTCACTTTCATATAAAATTATTAATTTTGCCATTGAATTTTATTGTTTTACATAACTTGTCTTTTGATATTTTTGCATTTCATGCAATTGTGTAAGAAATATTTTTTAAAAGAATTTAAAAAAGTCAGAGAACGGACAAATCGAATAAATTGAAAATGAAAAGCAATTCTGTAATTCGGAAAAATTATTTACTATTTTTTATTAAATTATTTATTGCAAAAGGTTGATATTAATATATTCGGAAATATTTGTAAAACATTACTTTTTTATTTTGCGCACGTTTTCCACTGCGCGTGCTTCAGTTCGATACTTTACGCACAAATGCGCATGCGTCGGATCGCTACTGTGCACTCAGTTGTGATTGCGCATGCGCCGAATCACTCTTTTGCACACAGTTGTGACTACGCATGCGCCGGATCACTCTTTTCCAAGCAGTTGCGACTGCGCATGCGTCGCACCATTTCTAGATTAGCGCAATCTCTCGCAATTCAATTCGCACTGGTATTATTAAAAAAATTCTTAAAATTCGATTCACTTGCAGGTGTACAAAGAATCGCAAAAGCTGCAGCTTCCATAAAACGTTTAGAAAATTTCTTAAATTCTTCGGAAATTCAACCTTCGGAGGATTTTATTTTGACGACTGAAAATCTCACAAAGAGGAAACATTCGGTCAGACTGGATAATGCATCAGCAAAGTGGTCCCAAAGTTGCAAAAATGACACCTTGAGCAATGTCAATTTTGAAGCAGAAGAAGGAGCCATCACAGCAGTCATTGGTCAAGTAGGTGCTGGGAAATCGAGTCTCTTTCACGCAATCCTCAGGGAACTGCCCCTCAATTCTGGGACCCTCAAGGTGTTTGGAAAAGTCGCCTACGTCAGCCAAGAGGCATGGATTTTTGCCTCCAGCATCAGACAGAACATTCTTTTTGGTAGACCCATGGACCGAAAGAGATACGAAAATGTCATCAGTGTTTGTCAGCTGGATCAAGATCTTGCCATGTTTCCTGACAAGGATCAGACTTTAATTGGTGAAAAAGGTTGTAAGGAGTTTTTTAGTTTTCCAAACTTTCATTTTGTTTGCTTTCTTTGGATTTTTATTGAAATGCTTCACTATATTTATGGGGATTTTAAAATTCGACTTCTTTCAAGACCGAACGTTTCCTAAGGGAATTGATCCAAAAGCTCAAGATCTCTTCCTAAGATAAATCATCAATATTATTTACTCAAAATAATTATAATAATTGCTGTCAATAAAATCTGTTCCCCAACCTTCTTTAGAGACTGGACGCTTCTTTAGAAAATTCTTTTAGAAGCCCAAGATCTCTTGCAAAGATAAACCAACAACATCCTAGGGTCAGCAACATCAAATCCCCAGCCTTCTTTGGATTCCGCTATCTTTAGAAACTTCTTTTGAGAGACCACGATCTCTTCCAAAGATAAACCAGTAACATCCTTAGGGTCAGTAAAATCCATCCACTAACCTTTTTTAAAATCCAAACTCTTTCATAGAAACTTCCTTTAGAACTCCAAGACCTCTTGCAAAGATAAACCAGCAAACTTTATGGTCAGCAAAATCTAGTCCTCAACCTTCTTTAGAGACCGGACTCTTTTTCCAGAAGCCAAACATTTCTTAAAAAGATTATCCAGTAACTTCTTTAGGTTCAGTAAGATCTATCCCTCAACCTTCTTTAGAAACTTCTTTTGGAAGCCCAAGATCTCTTTCAAATTAAAACCAGTAATATCTTTAAGGTCTGCGGAAGTTTAGAACCTCCCGGTTTCCGACCCATCATTGATGTCTCATATCCTGTCCTAAAAAGAACATCCGCTCTTTTATTATCCTGATTCCCGAATATGCCAGAACCTGCGTCAACAAAAGTTGATCTTTTAAACCCAATTCATCCAATATCTTTCATTGCCAAACTAGTTTTGATTCAATAGTCACAATTATCACATCCAAAACAGTCCACACAGATCTTAATCCGCCTACCATTTGATCGCAATTCAAAACCATTCAAACCTCTGCCTGCCACACTGTGGAAGAATGATCCAAATTTACTTTTCAGGAATCACTTTAAGCGGAGGACAACGCGCGAGGATAAACTTGGCACGAGCAGTGTATTCCGAAGCTGACATCTATCTCCTGGATGATCCTCTATCAGCAGTAGACACTCGAGTTGGGAGACTAATCTTCCAACAATGCATCAGTGAATACCTCCAAGGAACAACTAGAATTCTCATTACCCATCATTTTCAACACTTAAAGAACGTCACCAAAATTTATGCAATCAATAACGGTTCAATCGAGGCATCCGGAACGTTCCAAGAACTCCAAAACACGGACCTGGACTTGATGAAAGTTCTCCAAGCCTCGTATGAAATTGATGATCACTCATGTGACGAAACGAGCATCAGTGAAACATTAAAAACGAGTAGTGCGGAAGAAAAGATTCAAGAGCAAGAAACTGAAGAAGAAGCCGAACTCCGAAGCTTTGGTAGGATCTCCGGGAAAGTTTACTTTTCATACTTCAAGGCTGTTGGTAGTTGGTCCATCGTAATAATCATGTTCCTCATGAGTATTTTATGCCAACTGGTTTCCAGTGGTGGAGATTATTTTGTAGCTGTCTGGGTAAACGCTGAAGAAAAACAGAACAAATCAGTAATTCTTGAAAGCAGTGAAGGCTTTGATAGATACTGGTACATTCAAATCTATGGGATTCTAACATTACTGACGATAATCATGGTGTATGTGCAGGTGTTTGTGTTCTACGAGATGTGCATGAGATCATCTCAAAGATTACATGCCTCCATGTTCTCCAGGATCATCAGGTCAACAATGTACTTTTTTCACAAAAATCCCTCTGGGCGGATACTGAATAGGTGAGCTGATAGGTTTAACTAATTAGTGTAGAAAATAATATAATCAACCCCCTTGATTTATGAAGTCATCTTGTGGATACAACCGTTCCCTCTCGTTTTATGACATCAGCGAGCAGAAAAAACCGTTTCCTCCACATTCTGTGACATCAGTTATCGGATTTTTGTTGCTTTGTAAGATCAGGAAACGGGTAAAATTGTTCCATCCCACTTCGTGAAGTCATCGGATTGCTAAAATTGTTCCCTCCCGCTTCTTAACATCAGCAGTCGGGTAAAACTATTCCCTTCCACTTCATGAAATCAGCTGGTGAACAAAACCTCAAAACGGGAAGCATGACAAGGAATTCGCGTCAAGAAGATGTCACGAATGCCGAGGCGTACCCCACCGAATAATGTGGGACTCACTCGCTATCATGAGAATACCGCACTAAACCTTCGTAATAGTAATAAGAGTAAATACCTTCCTGCGGTACTGCCTGCTTGGCTCTAAACTTCACGGGAAGATAATTCTACCTGTTCTCTAGGCTTTGACAAGAGATCGCTACCATTCGGCAGTGTCCCCGAATTTTCTGGCGAGGACATCGTCATGGTCGACGGTCAAGTGCACCTTGACCGGACACATAAATGAGTCTCAGGGCTTTCCAATTCAAGCCACAGAACGCGTCCCTGGGTTGCGGTAGGGGGTGCCGGGTCTAGGCCTAGTTGTCACTTGAGTGAACGCGGACAATGAATGCGTCTCAAAAGTCTAAGTGATTCAACGTGTAGAGTCGAGCTGACTATGGTAATAGACGAGTAACTCATTCGATCCTCTGAGTAATAGCGAGGGGTGGGTACAGGGCTGTGCTTGGTTCTCAAGCTTGCCCACGATAGTCCCGTATCAAAGTCGAATGTTTCACATTCTCTGGATGGTGCACTATAACCAGGGATGGACAACCGCCAAAAGCCCGCTGGAATTTCAACGTGAAGTGTTGCGTAGGGTGTAATGGTAAAGGCTGGTGCTTTGGCAATTCCTTATAGTAAGTCCCATCGGGTTATATCAAGGCCATGTTCTATGTGTTTTGAGCCCGAACAAGGGCATTATTGATGCGCCACTGCACAACCAGTGTCGAGTACACGGCCTCCAAGAGTTTCCCCGCGGATCCTGCTTTTGGGTTGCTCGGTCAACAAAGTTAGCTGGGTTAAACAAGTGTTGCTAAAAGTGTACCTTCCTTCGGGAACGCTAGTTCTTCTATACGTTTTGGCCAGAACTGGCCTTACAATTTTGATTTTTCCCTCCTCGGCTATATCCCTTCTGGTGCATTTCAAATGATTCCGTTTTCTTGGTATCATTCGGGATTCAATATGCAAAGTTTGGTCGATAGTACTTTAAAGTAGATAGCAGTCAATTTCATGGTCACAGCAGTTTGGATTGTCCATGGAGAAGTATATCCCTTATGGGACCAGGTATCCTCAGGCGCCTTTAAGCAACCTTCGTCACAACTCTGTCCAGACACGCCATGATCTCTCAGAAGGGGCCAGTGCACAACTTACTAATAGCTGCAATCTCCCGACAACACCTAGAGTTTCTTCCATGCCGGTTCCCTGGACATTCTCGGTGTAGCTCTAAATGCACTATTGCGTCATGGAACCTCCGAAGACCTGAGTCCCCGGCAGATCCAAAATTTCAAAGTACAATCATCTGTGACACCTCGAGAAAGTCTAAAAGTTTCATTCATGCTCATTCATTCATTCTTCCGTACAGTCATTCATACAATTATTTTTGGTCTCCTACCTTTGGTCTCCTATTTTCGGTCTTGTCTAATTAGAAAGGGTGATCTTACCTCTTCAACCTTGGGCATCTTCTCGTCTACTGTCTTTTTTTTAGCTTTCATACGTCACGAAAGATTCGATGTGTCGCCAAGCTTACATTTTCTATCATCAACTGTACCATGTTTTCAGGGGTGACTTCTGTGTTCAACACCTGAAACAGTTCATGCCTTAGCGCCATTTATTTATTAGGGGATTGCTAAAACCGTTTACTCCTGCTTTGTGACGTCAATGGATAGCTAAGATATTCAACACTCCATTCTGATTTGTAAGGTCAGAGGATTGTTAAAGCAGCTCTCACCCACTTTATCACGTCGAGTAAAACCGTTCCCTTTGACCTCATGACGTCAGCTCGTGGACAATTCCCTCTCTTTTTCGTAAAGTCCCGTTCCTCTCACGGATTACTAAATTCCATCTCATTTCATGACTCCAACAGATAGCTAAGACTGCTTGCTTCCACTTTGTTACTTCAACGGATGGCTAAAATTATTCCCTCCCAAGAATTCAATCAGGAATTGTAAACTTTTTGTTAGTAGCTCTTGTTCTCTCTTTTCTAAATATTTTTGTTTACAGTTATTAGTCCCTTTGTTAACAGTTAATACTTCTTTTCATTAATACACTGTTAACAGGTTCTCAAAGGATATTGGAGCAGTCGACAGGTTTTTGCCAATCAGTATGTTAGATGTTTTAACAATTGGCCTCCTCCTGGTGGCAGTGATCATCATCACGACAAGTGTCAATCAATGGCTGCTTATTCCCACTGTCATCATGGGTTGTATATTCTACGTATTCAAAGAGATTTTCATCAAGACAAGTCGCAGTGTCAAACGACTTGAAGGAATAAGTACTTATCAATTTAAAAATTTAAAGAGAGTAATTTACATTCTGATATTTCTTTAGTCAACTACTGAGTGATAGAATTATCTTGACGTATAATTTAAATTACATTTAAAGTCTATAATTAAGTAAAATATTGGTAACATATTGGCTCATGGTAACATATACTTTTCTGCTCCCCAGCTAGATCTCCGGTTGTCAATCACCTAAGTGCAACTCTCCAGGGTCTCACAACAATCAGGGCATTCAATGCCGAAGAGACTTTGATAAGGGAATTCGACAATCACCAAGATCTCCATTCCTCAGCATGGTACATTTTTTTCTCCAGTACAAGAATCTTCGGCTACTATCTCGAATTCCTTTGCGCCATCTACGTCGGGATTGTAGTCTACTCTTTCCTCCTGGCAGACTTTGGACAAAATTCCGGAAATATCGGTCTCGTTGTTTCGCAATGCGTTCTATTGTCAGGAATGCTCCAGTGGGGAATAATGCAAACAGCGGACATGGAGAATCAAATGACCTCAGTGGAAAGAGTCGTTGAATATTCAAAAATCGAAGAAGAAAAATCCCTGGAGACAAAAAACAGCACTCCGGAAGGATGGCCTTCGGAAGGACGAATCGAATTTCAAAACGTTTTCCTAAAATACCACCCTTCTAAATCTCCTATTCTGAAAAATCTTAACTTTTGTATTCTACCGAAGGAGAAGGTGGGAATTGTTGGAAGAACCGGAGCTGGAAAATCATCACTGATAGCTTCCCTCTTTCGGCTGGCTTATTTAGAAGGGGAGATCTATATCGATGGGGTCCCTACCAGTAAATTAGGATTGCACCAGCTTCGTTCAAAACTAAGTATCATCCCGCAAGAACCTTTACTTTTCGCAGGAAGCCTTCGGATGAATCTGGATCCCTTTGCAGAGTTCGAGGATGAGGATTTGTGGAGGGCTTTGGACGAGGTGGAACTGAAGGATACGATTGTAACAATGGAAACTGGTTTGGAAGCGAAAGTTTTTGATGGTGGTTCTAATTTCAGTGTTGGACAAAGACAACTTCTTTGTTTAGCAAGAGCCATTATTAGGAGAAGCAAAATTTTGGTCCTTGATGAAGCGACGGCGAATGTGGATCCACAAACGGATGATTTGATCCAGAAGACGATTAGGAAAAGGTTTAAGGATTGCACTGTGATGATTATTGCACACAGATTGAACACTGTTATGGATTGTGATAAATTCATCGTCATGGAGGCTGGATCCATTGTGGTGAGATTCCGTTTTTTATTGTTAGGAAAAGAATGAAATTTTTGGTAAATTATAAATTTTAAAATTTATAATTTGGGATACGAAGTTTTGGAACCAACAAATGGGTCTCGGTTGTGAAAATTACTGCATTATTTTCGCATTCAAAGTCTAATATTCTATATCCTACGTTTCTCATTTCACACGAATCATCTTAGGTTTTATATCCTAGCTTATCTTACTGATTTTTCATACACTTTCCATATTCTACTTTCTGCATTCCGTGGTCGACCTGGTTTCCATCCAGGACCCGGTTTCCGTCCACTTTTACAAATTTCCCCTATTTTAATATAAATTAACTTATTAAATTATTGCATTATCGTTAACATAGAATTGATTCAGTTGGTTGACGTAAAAACATTAAGGCAAATAAATTAATTACGAAAGTTGTTATTAAAATTAAAGTGGACGAAAACTGGTCCCTAGGCCGCTTTGGGTGAACGGAAAGTGGGTCAACCACGATAACAGTTATCATTGTTTATTTTCAAATACCCTTTTGCACATTCCATTCTTCACATTCCACTTTCCGGTAGGAAGAATGGAACATCTGATATAAAACGAAAAATTAAATTCCTTACGTTATGAATTGCTGGTTAGTTTTGTTGCAATTATGAAGAAATTATTGTTTCGTTTTATACATTGTAACGTTGTCTCTCTTTTCCTGTCTTTCTCTAAAATTTACAGAAAGAAAAAACTCTACAAAAATGGTTGCCAAAGCGACGTTGTCAGCCCCGACACGGGATTCGTGAACTCCACGCTTTGAGTTCACGAATTTCCACCGAAATCCGTTTATTTTATTTGGAGATTCTTTCTCCGGGCGCCAAGTAAATTCGGGAAGTTACCCGGACTCCGATGTCAACATACGGCACTAACTTACACTAGGCTAGCTCCACTCCGAGCGTGAGAGTAGAAAAATAGGATCGTCGGTTCCGCCGGGAGAGAGGGGAAAAAGGGGGGTGACAGGCACTGCACAACTTTTTAGATTAAAATCACTAAAACACGGTCTTTCGATTTAGAAAGAAAACACAACTTTATTTAATCTACTGATTTCACGGTGGAGAATCCGGCACCTCTCAGCAAGTCTATCAAAACAAATAGAATTGGGTCAGCCGGCCGGCGTCGCAAATGGCGACGTTCTTCCGACCCACGCTGTCCCACTTCCCAACATTTTGGCGGTATTTCCGTCGCCGGAAACAAACCCCTGGCGAAGGCGAGGTAAAGGTCGACCACTAACCTTCTAGCTGCTTCAATTATTTGAAATAATACATATTCTTCTTCCGGAATCCCGTTTTCCAAAGATCTTGTCGATTTCGGTTAGTGACAGGACCGGTGACCAAACTCGTACTGGCGTCTTCTCGTGCGCGCCGCACTCAGACAGGCGTGCGCGCGTATTAGTAAGCGTAAGCCTCTCTTGGTGGAGCCACCTCTCGGCTCTAAGCCGTAGTATCTTGTCTCTGATTTCAAGTTTGAATTTGAATCTTGAAATGTTGCGGACTGGTGATTGTTGAATATTCCATCTTGCCGAATGACCACGTTAAAATACTTTTAACTAAATAATTTTAAATACAATTCTTTGAGAAGTGCGGATCTCTTGTTTTTCTCAAAGAATATTTAATAAATGATCTAAAAAAAATCAATTCGTTATGAAATACAACGACGTATTAGCTTTCCAAAACCAACGATAAATTTACAAATACAATAAATTCTTGGGAGTAAACAATATATCAAGAGAGTAAATTTGTAAAATAACTATTTATTATTAGAAGAAAGGGGTGAGACCATAGGTGGTCTAGTGACGCTTGGGTAATCCCTTTACGCCCCCCATGAGTGCTGCTTATGCTCGACCCCAGAG
>WNHD01003269.1:0-24100 GCA_011057455.1 Ganaspis sp. Gsp50
TATAAATTCAAAATAATTATTTTGTTCTTTAAATACAAAGTTAAAGTTAACTAATGTAGTTTTTGTAACATATTTTGTCCATTTTTAAAACCTGGAAAACGAATTTGAAGAGACCTGGAAAACCTGGAAATATCAGGGAATTTGTTTTTCGGTTAGTTGCAGACACCCTGTCTTCATACTTTTCAATTTTGTCTTTTCTTACTGGGTGTAGAGTAATTAACTTTTATTAAGGCTTGCATTAATAAGTTTGACGTTTTCTATGTATTTTAGTCTCTGTTAGTGACATAAAGTTTTAATGTCACAGAAAGAGAATTAAACAGAACAAATTGAATATAATATTTCAATACACCTTTCTTTGATGCAAGTAGAAAATGAAAATAATTTTCCTTTCTTACAGATGAATTTTGTACAACAATCAACCTTTAACCATTTTTTAATAAATCAAAAAGTATAATTTATTAAAAAATTTAATTATAAAAATAATTTACATTTTAAAGTCCATAAATAATTGACCAATTAGAATTTATCTATAAATTTCAGTTGAAAAGAATACTTTATGTGTCAGTCGATTCCTTTTCTACTAATAATCTACTCTATTTTGGTAAAATATAGACATTTTTCAGATCAATAAATTCTTTTTTTAATACATTAATTTTTTTCAAAAGCAAATGTCCTTAAAAAATGATAATATTAAAAGTTATATAATTAATACAATATTAAATGTCAAAAATAATTAAACACTGTAATTTACTCCTTTCATTTTTGTTGGAATGTTGACTTTATATATGTCAATCGATTAGTTTTTTAATGCAAAAACTTTTTTGAAAAGGACCTATCATTAAAAAATCATAATTTTAAAAGTCATATTACAAAAATGGTATTTTAAACGTCAAAAATCATTGAAAATTGTCATTTACACTATCAATTCTTGGTCAAATATAGAGTTTATATAGGTCAATCGATTCGTCTCGACACAAAGAATGACACAAAGAATGTAACTCTTTTATGGATGAAATTAATTTTTTATTAGGGAAAACATTGTATCTAAAAAATCGTATTTTTTGAAGGAAAAACGATCTCAAAAAGTTTTGCTTGAGTATTTCTAAAAATCCCTGTGTCCATTTCTACATTTTTGTGAGTGTAATAACTCCACCAAATTTCATTAAGATCGTTCAAAGCATTATCAAGATAGAGAGTCCACAAAAAAAGACCACACAAACACACATACATCTGGACATTGGCCTAAAACTTTGTATTTATGCTTTTTTAATGAAATAATAATAATAAATTATTATTATTATTATTATTATTATTATTATTATTATTATTATTATTATTATTTTAAAAAAAATTCTTTTCCCCTATTTCAGACAATATTTCTGTACGAAGCAATAGTTATTGCTGCAAGGAATGAAAATATTCCTCTTTCGCAACCATCCACAGCTGAACTGCAAGAAACATTCAATTTTCGGATACCTTACAATGTTCAAACAGCTTCCATTTCCTCAACGTCCTTTACAACAGCTTCGAATTTTTTGCTTATTTTATTCCGTAGGCCAATTGTAAGCTATTCTTCGGCAAAAAATGTTAAAATTGGCGCTGCAGTGGCTTGCACTGATTTACAGATTTGTCAAGATAAATATCTGCCAACAGAAATGCCGCTCTCCTTTGCAACTGAAGAAACATGTTTCACTAGCAGAATTGATGAAAAATCACCGTTGTGTGAACCATTATTAGAAATATTTATTGAAATGCCGGTTAGTATAATTATCTTATATTATAAATGCAGTACACTGAAAAAAATTCTTAATAGATTTGACTACTTTTTAACTAATCTCCTTAGTACAATAAGGCGTCAAAGATATTTCTTTCCAATATTAAATGCAGCATAGGTAGTAAAACTAACTACTTTTCTTAGTTCAATCAACTACTTTTCTTCGTTCAATAGGAACCAACAGTACTACTTTCATTGAATGAACTGTGAAAGATAGTTTAATTTACTAAGATAATGATTAGTAAATTGACCACACCAATAAAAAAAACTACTTAAAGTAGTAAAGTAAACATTTTTATAATTATTATTTATTTTTATTATTATTATTATTATAATTATTATTATTGTTATTAGTATTATTATTATTATTATTATTATTATTATTATTATTATTATTATTATTATTATTATTATTATTATTATTATTTGTATTGTTGTTATAGAAGTTCACTTATTCGGCATTTTCCCTATTACTTTTGTTATATTTTTATACACATAATAGATAAAAATCCCTAACCGCCGGGGATCGATCGCGGGACCCTAACATTCGTAATCCGATAACATAACCACTGAACTACGCACGAACACTACGAAAACTTCTAAAAACTTAAAGACATTCTGGTCATAGTTTAACTGACACATGTAGTCAATTCTACTATTTGAAATAGTAGTATTTACTACTTTCAGTAGTATTCAGTATTTTGCATATGTTTATTCTTGAAAATAAATGTTAATTACATTAACAATCTAATTTTTAACTGAGAAATAATAGTTACTGACAATTTTTAATTTACTGAGGCAATGTAGTCGATTTAATAGCATGGTTGATTGAACATACTACTTTTTGTAGTCAATTCTACTACTAACATTATGCTCCAAAAATAACTACTGTATACTGTATACTCTTTTACTAATAAATTTCAACTATATAAGAATGCTACTTTTAACCAAGTAATAAGAGTAGTTATTTCAAGTAAAAATATACTTAATTTAATTAGTTTTCGTTCTACTAAGGAACTGTACTTGAATTTTTCGGATGGATTTTTTTCACTGTAATTTGGAGAACTTTTCAAGTTTCTTTTTCGTAGTGCACTTACTATACATATTTTCATTCTCAGGATACAATGGAATATTTGACACAATGTTCCACACCAATATCAATTCTTCTCTTGAATAATTACATTTCCAAGGCTGTTCGTAAGGATACGACAACAACTAAAGCTGATGGTAAAAAGAGGAAAGCTTCTACTTCCAAAACAGCCGAGGAAGAATCCGAAATGCGATCAGAGTACGACATTGAGAGGGCTCTAAGTCTTCGATTGAAGCGTATTGCAAAATTTCGAAAACCTCTCCAACCACTGTTTAAAAAAAAGGATTAAATGCTGTGAAACCTTCCTCTCTTACATTTTATTGATACAGACCAATTTACGGTCGATTTCACATTACAAAAAATGTTAATTTTCTTTTTTCTTTAAGGTGCCTTTCCATTTCTCAAGAAATTTAATTTGCAAGTGGTTTTTTTTCCTGTTCAAATGTCACTTTTTTAAAAAATTGACAGTTCTAAGTTACATTTATTTTTAACTCAAAACATATTTTAAACTATTTACATATTTGAGAAATAAATCGGTTCAAATGTTGCTACAACTTCTTCTTTAATTTATTTGCATCTAAGTGTCATTATTAATCCAGTTTCAATGAATCTTACGTGAAGGACGAATTATTTTAGATATATTCTTGATTAAGTATAGAACGAAAATGTAATTCTTCAACTTAGAAATGAAATAATGTAAAATAAAACTTTGAATACAATTTTTCTAACATTTCGCACGTTTTTATTATTTTCATTTTTACGTATAATCAAAATTCTTACTCCTTCACCTGTCAAGTAAAAAAAAATAAAACAATATCAGGGAGAGTCTGTTTGATCCTGACATACCAATTTGGTATATTTTTGTAAATTAATTATTTGGAAATCTTTAAACAGTTTAATTCTATTTAATGGAATTGTACATAATAAGTTTATTATAAAGTTATCAAATTCAACTCAAAGTAAAGTTTTAAAATTGAACAAAACATATATTGAAATGGTACACGATCTTATCAAGAAAGAGACCTTAAAATCATTTGAAAATAGGTTATGTCTGCTGACAGTTATAACTTAATGAATGTTTCCCTTTTAATTATTTGCAGACAAAAATAGTTTTCTCTTGAATGTTCAGTATATACTCTATTAAGAAAGAATTTTTTTGTTATTATTATTGTTGTTTATACGTATAATCAAACTTCTTACTCCTTTGCTTTTAAATTAAAAAAAATATCGGGGACATTCTGTTAGATCCCGAGATATATGAGCCCTTTCATATGATTGTGCTCATTTGTTTTGTAAGCTGACATACAAAATATTTATTAGCTATCTACACAAATCAATAAAAATTAAGTACATCTACATTAAAGGTGAAACAAAATAAATTGTTATTAGAAGCTTAAACAATATTTATTTAATTAGAAGTTAAAAATTACATTACAATTAAGTTTAAAATTCAAATTAAATTACAATATATTCGAAATCAATTAAGTATCAAGAATTAAATAATTTTAATTTTAAATTACAAACATTTTTTTTAAGCATTAGATAAGGTATACAAAAATTTTAAAATATTTACAAATTATTTAAAAAATCTTAAAATATGTTCTTCAATATACACTACCGCCGGTAATTATGCGACCGCTACTTTTTTAAGGATTTAAAAAATCATTGATTTTCAAATGTGTATCAATTGAAATTTTTCTTTTTAAGTCTCTAATAGCTACTATATATTTGCGCAAAAAATGAGCCTTTAACAAAAGGATTTGCTTTATTTTTTAAATGAGATATCACAAAAAACTTTGAATTTGCATAGTGTTATTAAAATTTAAATTACTCCTGAAATAATAAACATTTCCTCAAGATCTTAAGCTTATTTTAAAGGTAATTTTACGAACAATAAGAATAAAATTATGTCATAATTGTGGACTTCTTCTTCTCGAATATGCGATGCTTGAAAGTTGAAGTAAAAAAGTACAAAAATTGTAATATTTTTCTTTCTAGAAAAATAGATTTAAAAATGAGCAACATTGAAATTGTATTGTATTATTAGGAAATTATAATAACAAATGCATTTATATATTTTTACGAACAATTTTAAGTGATAAAATATTTATCCGTATTTTTATTAATATTTACTTTAACTTTCAAGCATCACATAATCGAGAAAAAGAACTTGACATTAATAATATAATTTTTTCCTTATTGCTCGTAAAATTATCTTTAAAATAAGCCCAGGGTCTTGAAAATATGTTTATTATTGCAGAAGCAATTTAACTTTTAATGAAACTATGCAAATTCAACGTTTTTTGTGATATCTCATTCAAAAATGAAGAAAATTCTTTTGTTTAGGGCTCATTTATTGCGAATTTATAATAGCTATTAGAGACTTAAAAAGAAAAATTTCAATTGATACACATTTCAAAATCAATGATTTTTTAAATCCTTAAAAAAGTAGCGGTCGCACAATTACCGGCGGCAGTGTATTTAAACAAAAAAGAAGTTAAAATTTCTAAAATATTGCATAGCATTTAAGGAATTTACTATAACTACTTAAAACTACTTTAAAATACTTAATACGATTAATGAACTTCCGAAAGAGACAACTCTCCCATTTTTATGGCACTACTTATATACTAACGTATTTTTATGCGTTGATAAGGAAAATGATAGAGAGAATTGGCGAAACGGTCGTCTTCATGTTTCAAACCAGAACCAAAAACCCATAAAAATTAAGTTTTTTGCCAATATACTAAAAGAAGTATTAAAAATTTCAGAAAAAGTCTACAATGGAAGTTATAAATTTGAAACAAATATCCTTTTCATCTTTTATTTAGTATTTTCTTTAATTAACATTTTAATTGTTTTTTAATTGGTTTTGACCATGAAGACAACCGATTCGCCAATGTTCTCTATCATTTTCATAATCAACGAATCAAAATACGTAAGTATACACTGTTAAAAATGTTAGCAATTTTACTATATTTTTTCTTTTGCTATACAAATGTCTAGGAATTTTACTATACGTGTGTCATAAACTATTTCTAATATACAAAATAGTAAAATTACTATACAACAATGCATGTATAGTAAAAAATATATATTACGTCTTAAGAATTATAGTTTGGTCGCGAGTTAGCACTCTCTCTATCCGCGGTATAAGTTTTCGTTAGTGTCGTTTGTTCTGATTAAAGGATACAAATTTTAGAGTTATTTATTACAAAAACAAGTAATTGT
Organism: Ganaspis sp. Gsp50; assembly: GCA_011057455.1. Classification (NCBI taxonomy): domain Eukaryota; kingdom Metazoa; phylum Arthropoda; class Insecta; order Hymenoptera; family Figitidae; genus Ganaspis; species Ganaspis sp. Gsp50. The sequence continues at coordinate 6,096 of WNHD01003269.1, forward strand.
GTGCCTAATATCAATTTATCTTGAAAAGATTTTAACAAATGTGAATACAAAGCAATAGTAATAGTGACAGTGACGAACATAACCTCCTTCCAAGAAGTTACGTTTTATTGGTTTCAGAAGTGCTCAGCTGTGTTATTTTTTACTTACTTTAGGTAGAGAATAATGTTTGTATTCATTACATTGCCTAGTTACGTAAGAAATGGAATATTTTTGCTATATAGGACAGAAATCACCCAACCACCTTTTCTCACTGCGCGTTTACTATACGTGTTTAGTAATTTTGCTATACATGTTTAGTACTTTTGCTATACGTGTATATTAAAAAAGCTATTCCATGTATAGCAAAATTACTGTACGTTTATGCAAATTACTTCCTATACATTTATAGTAAAATTGCTATAGAAATTTCTAACAGTTTACGTAGTGCCAAAAGAATCGGAGGTTTCTCTCTTTCGGAAGTCTAACCAACAGTATTAGTAATGGAAATATTAAACTAACTATAAAAGGATATTAAAATATTGTTAAAAATGATTCAGAATTCTTTAAAATACTTAAAAAATTAAGATATGCTAACCACACTATTACAGATCTGAAATACAGAAAATTCAGATCTGGTAAGTACAATTTCGCATCTGACAACTATACTATTTCAGATTTAAAAAATAGAAATTTCAAATCTGAAATACAGAAAATTCAGATCTGAAAACTACAATTTCTGATCTGAAACCTGTACTATATCAGATTTGAAACATACAAATTCCAGATCAAAACAATGAGATTTCATATCCGAAAAAAAGACGATTTCAGATCAGAAAAATAGAACTTTCAGATCTGAAAAATCTAACATTTCAGATTTGAAAAATTAAAAATTCAGATATCAAAACTGTAACATTTCAGATCTGAAAAATGGAAATTTCAGATCCGAAAAGTAAACTATTTTAGATGTGAAAAGAAGAATTTCAGATCTAAAAAATAGAGATTTCATATCCGGAAAGTATACTATACTTCAGATCTGAAAAAAGAGATTTTAGATGTGAAAAGTGTAATATTTCAGATCTTAGAAACAAAAAATTCAGATCTGAAAAATACAAACCTCTTTTCCTTAAAAAGAGATTTCAGAAACGAAAAGTACACTTTTCCAGATCTGAAAAGTAATATTTCAGATCTGGAATACAAAAAATTAAGATCTGAAAACTGCAATATTTCATGTCTGAAATACAGAAATTTCAGATCTGAAAAGCACAATTTCAGATATGAGAATTAAAAAATTCATATCTGAAAAATATAAATTTCGGACCCAAAAAAAATAGATTTCAAATCCCAAAAGTAAACTATTTCAGATCCGAAGAGAACAATTTTAGATCTGGAATACAAAAAATTCAGATCTGAAAAGTACAATTTCTGAATTTAAAGAAGATACTTCAGATCTGAAAAAAGAAAAATTCTGAGCTGAAAAATAGAAATTTCAGATCTGAAAAGCAGAAAATTAACATCAGAAAAGTTTCCATTTCAGTTCCGAAATCTATAATATTTCAGATCTGAAAAATGTAACATTTCAGATCCGAAAAATGAAAAATTCAGATCTGAAAACAAGAAATTTCGGATCCGCAAAAGTAAATTTCCGGATCTGAAAGCATATTAACTTCCAGATACGAAGATACTTATATTTCGAATTGGAAAAACGATTTCAAATCAGAAGGTAATAAATTTTGTATCTGAAAACATAAATTTTAGTACCTGAAAACATATTAAGCTTCATATCTGAAAAAAATTATATTTCGGATCCGAAAACATTTACATTCCAGATCCGATAAAAATTAACATATAAATTAATCACAATTTTGGATTTGATTTCAGATCCGAAAAATAATTTCAGATTCGAAAAATAGAAATTTCGCATCTGAAAAACTTCTAATTTCGGATCTAAAAATATAACATTTCCCAGATCCGAAAAAAATACATTTCGGATCCGAAAAACTATTGCAGACCCGACAACATGTATATTTCGGATCTGAAAACATATACGTACCAGATCCGGAAAAACTCTAATTTCCGATCTACAAATATAACAAGCTTCAGATCCGAAAAACAAGATATTTCGGATCCGAAAATGATTTCATATCCAACAAAAATACCTTTCGTATCTGAAAAAGTAAATTTTCGGATCTGGGAACATAGTAACAACCATATCCGAAAAACAAGATATTTCGAATCCGGAATTAAAACCAGATCCGAAAAAACTCTAATTTCGGATCTGAAAACGAATTTCAGATCCGAAAGAATGTACATTTCGGATATGAAAACAGAGACATTTCGGATCCGAAAATTAATCTAAGTTCTGAAAAATAAGAGATTTCTGATCCGAAAAGCGATTTCAGAACCGAAAAACAAGAGATTTCGGATCTGATAAACGACTTCAGATCAGAAAAGTTGTATATTTCGGATCCGAAAAACGATTTTAGATCCGAAAAGTTGTTTATTTCGGATCTGAAAACATATACGTACCAGATCCGAAAAAAATACATTTCGGATCTGAATACATATAACTTCGAGATCCTAAAAACGTATATTTCGAAACCGAAAACGGGATTTCAGATCGGAAATGTTGAATTTTTAGATCCGAGAAAATAAATTTTTGGATCTGAAAATACAACAAGTTTCAGATCTGAAAAATAAGATATTTCAGATCCGAAATTAAAACCAGACCCGAAAAGCCTCTAATTTCGGATCTAAAAATATAATATTTCCCAGATGCAAAAAAAATACATTTCGGATCCGAAAAAAAGGAATTTCGGATCTGAAAACATATTGAATTCCAGATGCAAAAAAAATTATATTTCGGATCTAAAAAACGATTTCACATTCGAAAAGAAGAAATTTCGGATCCGAACAAACAGAAATTTCATATCCGAAAATGAATTTCAGATATGAAAAACTTGGAATGTCGGATCCGAAAAAATAGAAACTCCAGTTCTGAGCAAAGATATTTCAGATCCGAAAAATATCCTATTTCGGATATGAAAAAACTAAATTTTTGGATCTGAAAACAGATACATTTCGGATACGAAAATCAATGTCAGATACGAAGAAATGTACATTTTTGATCCGAAAATTAATTTCAGAACCGAAAACAGATATATTTCGGATCAGGAAATTAATTTCAGTTCAGAAAAGATATGAATTTCGGATCCGAAAACCATTTTCATATCCGAAAAAATGTACATTCCAGATCTGAAGAAAAGACATTTCGGATACGGAAAAGGTCACATTTTCCATCTGCAAACAGAGATATTTTGGATCCGAAAAATAATTTCAGATCCGGAAGAACTGAATTATCGGATCTGGAAACATAATTTCGAGATTCGAAAAGATGTACCTTTCTGATCCGAAAGGTACTTCAGACCCGACAACATTTCAATTGCCAATTCGAAAACCAATTTCAGATATGAAAAAAATTATATTTCGAGTCCGAAAATGATTCCAAATTCGAAAAAAGTAATCTTCCGGATCGGAAAATAATTCAAGATCAGAAAAAACTTACATTTCGGTTCTGTAAACCGATTTCAGATCCGAAAACATACAAATTTCACATTCGTCAAAATAGAACTTTCTGACCCGAAAACATGAATTTCAGATCGGAAAAAAATTTCAGAAAAAAAACAAAAAAATTTCAGAAACCTTTACAATTTCACATCCAAAAAAAAAAATATTTAGGAGCCGAAAACAGACGATTTTCGGATAAGAACATATAGATATTACAGATGCGAATAAGAATTTAAGTTCCGAAAACATACGAATTTCGGATCTCAAAAACCGAATTTCAGATCCAAAAAAAAGAAATTTCATATAGACGAAAAAGTAAAGTTCCGGATTTGAAAACCTTTGAATTCCAGATCTGAAAAAACTAACATTCCGGATACGATAATAATTTCAGATCGGAAAAAAATCTAATTTCGCATCTTCTAATATTTAAATTCCTGATTTTCGAAAAATGTCTATTTCAGATCAGAAAAATGTATATTCCGAATCGGAAAACCTACTTCATATCCGAAAAAATTTAAATATCGGATATGTTGAACATATAACTTCGCGATCCAAAAAAAAAGTACATTTCGGAAAACATTACAATTCCATATTTAAAAAAGAAAAAGAAAATTTCCGAAAAATTTATTCATATCCTAAAAAATACAAAATTCATATCAGAAAAATTTTAACGGTTAATTCAATATTATCAATTAATAATCCTTTGTCCATAAACAAGAGCTTTTAAAAAATAATAATTTCAAATCCAATATTTTCAATTTTTAATCCGTTGTCCATGAAAAAGAGCCAACTAAAAATAATAACTCCGAATCCAATATTTGTAATTTTTAATACTTTGTCCATAAAAAAGAGTCAACTAAAAATAATAATAATTTCGAATACAAAGTTTTTTAATTTATAAACCTTTTTTCCAAAAAAAGCCAACTAAAAATAATAATTTCGAGTCCAATAGTTTTAATTTATAATCCTTTTTTCCAAAAAAATAAAAAAAGCCAACTGAAAATAATATTTTAGAATTCAATATTTTCAATTTGAAATCCTTTGTCCAGAAAGGAAAGAGCCAACTAAAAATAATATTTTAGAATTCAATATTTTCAAATTGTAATCCTTTGTCCAAGAAGGAAAGAGCCAACTAAAAATAATATTTTAGAATTCAATATTTTTAATTTATAATCCTTTGTCCATAAGAGAAGGGCCAACTAAAGAGATCATTTCTAATTGAATATATTGAAGTTATAATCCTTTGTCCTTGGTAAAAGGGCGAACTCAAGGGATCATTTGTAATTGAATATTTTCAATTGATAATCCTTTGTCCATAACGCTCAATCTCTCTCTCTCTCTCTCTCTCTCAATCGGCATTCTATTACTCTCAGTTCCTTAAATAGCAGGTTCAATTTCATTTTTCTACAATAATACAACACTTTTGCTGCTACCATTGATCACAGTGTACAATTAATATAAAAATAAGTTCAACTATTCAATTAAAGTTTTGAACTTTTGTTTGCTGTCCATTTACAATATACTAATATAATAGAGAGAGAGAGAGAGAGAGAGAGAGAGAGAGAGAGAGAGAGAGAGAGAGCGCAAGAACACTGGCTGGAGAGCCAGAACACTACAATAAAATTGTCAACGTGGTTCTTTCACTGTGAATTACACTAGTGACGTCCAATGTTGCCTATTGGTGATCTTTATCTATACCTGCCTGTGTATGTATTTTACGTGTGGCAAATCTCCTGCACGTATGAAGTAGGAGTGAGTAAAAATCCTCGGGAATCCCATGTAGAGTAGTGGTCTTTAATGGAGGGTATTAGAACCCTTTTCTCCATTACATGTATAAGTGAAAACGTACTACTGCAATTACTAAACTTGTCCATATTTTTACTATATTAATACAATATTTATTTAATTACTGCTTCATTATACAATTTCCTTAGTCTCTTGCTTGTATTTTGTTCTGCAAAACGCAGCGTTAAAACGCTGTCATATACATGCAGCCTAAGGGTGCAGTCATGTGGGAAAGAATAGAGGATTAGTGGAATAGAATCGACCAATCAGATCATTGGCCATATCAGAATGCATTCTCTGATTGGTCGATTCTAATACATTAATCCTCTGTTCCTCCGCATGTGACTGCACCCTTAAGTTATGTGTTACTTCCCAACTCTGCAGAATCTTTAACGAACATCCCCAACTATGTTGAAGGGAATTACGTCCCGTTACTACTTTCTCAACCATGATGTTGTGTATTTTGACAGATGTCGTCTGCCACGTGTTTCATCATTTGTCTCTTTAAAGTGGTTTTTAATATAAAATTATTTCTTAAACAAATATTACTAAATACATAAGAAGAATAATTATAATAGACCTGTTTGAGGTTATGTCATGGGGTTAAACCTCTTTAAGAGTACGGGTCACTTATAAACAAAATCATAACATTCAAGTACTATTTTCTTATTCTCTCTATTATTATTTGTTTATCATTATTATTAGTTTATTATTACTATAATTTTTTTTGCTTTATTGGTGATTAATAATAAATTGTGTTTTGTCACAGGAATGCATTATGTTTCAGCATCAACTCAATGTTGTTCGTGGAGTCTGGAGACGTTTAGAATCCTGGAGAGGACCTCCAAATATCCACTGGATTTCTCTAGCCAGTCTTGTGACTCCTGCTCAGCGTTTACCACTTTTCAGCTGTCGCTTTGCTCGCGCGAATGGCTGGAAATTAACCCTGGTGGTGCAACTTCCGCGGGAACACCCTGGCCATCTTTTTGCATTACTTTGTCAACTCACATTTTTCCTTGAGATAGGTGAGTTTATTTTTTTATAATAACACTTGTAATTAAACTAATTTCTATAATTAGAGTAAATATTTGTAATTACAATGTTTCCTAATTGAAAACCATTTATCAGTTTCTTTGAATTACTAGCGTTGTTGTCTAGTTTTCTGCATTCTATTTTATATTTTTGATTTTCTGTGTTCTATGTTTGATCAATTTAATGTCTTTACATATTTAACTTTTACATTGTTTTTGGATTTTTCAAATATCCTGGTTGCTTTTTAAACAAATGAACAACTTTAAGTTTGGAGCATGTGTATCATATTTTTTTAATTTAAATTATTGCACTGATAATTTAAAAAAATACTCTAATTGGACAAAAAAATGGATTTAATTTGTCAACTTTTCTTATTTCAAAACCAATTGATTTGAATACTTTGTTATTAATATAATCCAGTCAGTTAATCTAAAGAAAAAGAGCGCTATGGAATACTACGTTGTACATTGAATATTGATTAATTGCTTAATTTTTTGATATATTTAACAAAAAGTATTAATTGAAACTTTGTATTCAAATAAAAGCCCATTTATTATAAGAAAGAAAGTTCTTGTAATACATTTAATTCTCCAAATATTGCCACACTCACGTGGCTCGTTCGTTAAATCGCTTTGATAAGTTAGGCTCTGTTTTTCTATTCAACATGATTGCTTTAAAAAGCTTAAAAAGTATTTTAATTCCGAATACTAAATTGTTTAAAATATTGCAAACACAAAATAAAATGTTAATTGAATGCCAAAAAACATTTAAAAAAAAGCAACTGTTGTTAATAAATTGAAAATTCCTGTTCTCAATATTGGTTTCAACATTCGACCTCGTTTTAGAATGTTATCTACATTTTCTATTCTACTACGATGTTTTTATGCCATGTACTCCTTTACATAGGAAAATATTGTTTAATTTAAAGTCAGTTTTTTGTATTTAAAATAATACTTTGCAATTAAAATGTTTTAAATTAAAATTATTTTATCCTAACTGTTTGCAGGGTCTTCATTATATTGACATACCCTGTGCGCAAATCGCAGATAGCCGGAGCTAATAATCATAGCTTCTAGACGCAATGGTCCGCACACTCGGCAGACTTCTTGCCACAATTTCCAATGGAGAAACATCCAGTTGCAATCAACTGGACACTACTTTAATTAGCTGGGTTCTTTTGTTCCTCTCCAGTCGGCTTAGACACAACTTTTTTACACTCCCAGTATTTTGAAGATAATCACGAGAAGAATAAAGAGCAAATGTCATTTACAATACATTTTAGATAAAATTTCACAAGTGGTTTTACAAAAGTACTTCAAAATGCTGCAAAATATTTTCGAATGCTTAAAATTACCTTATATATTTCAAAATACTGTAAACTATTTAAATATACTTGAAATTAGTTTAACAGTTCCAAATACTTCAAAATGTCTAAAAATACCTCAAATCACTTTAAATATAATTCAAAATACTATCAAATACTTCAAAATATTTAAAAATGCTATAAGCCATTTAAAACAACTTCAAAATGTTTAAAAATATTTAAATGTAATTTAAAATACTTAAACACTTCCAAATACTTCAAAATGTCTAAAAATACCTCAAATCACTTGAAATATAATTCAAAAAATTTTCAAATAGTTCAAAATAATTAAAAGAACTATAAGCTATTTAAAATAACTTCAACATGCATAAAAATATTTAAATGTACTTACAATTACTTAAACACTTCTACATACTTCAAAATGTCTAAAAATAATTAAAATCACATGAAATATTTCAAAATACTTTTCAATACTATAAAATATTTAAATATACTTTAAATTATTTTAAAATGCTTCAAAATCCTTTATACCACTTTAAAATACTTCCGAATATTAAAATTCTAAAAATAACTGTAAAATATTTTGAAATATAAAACAATATCTAAAAATACTTTTAAAAACTAAAAAATACTTGAGACTACTTAAATATACTTATAATTACTTTAAAATCCATCAAAATATGTAAAAACTCTTCAAAATCACTTAAAAATCCTTCAAAATATGTAATAACAGTAAAACATACTATTTTTTAAGAAAAGAAAAAAGAATCCAAAATACTTGAATCATTTGTAGAACACTTCAGACTATTTCAGATTACTTAAAAAACATTTGAAATCCTTGATATTACTTTCAAACATTTACAAAAACTTCATGTTTCTTCAAAATATACTCAATATAATAAAAATCGTTTAAAAATATTCTTAAATATTGAACATTACTTTCAAATATTTAAAAATACTTCAAAACTACTTCAAAAAAGCTTCAAATACTTAAAAGTATTTTGAAATACTTCAAACTGCTTCAAAACTAGTTTAAAAGTAATTGAAAATGCTTGGAAATTTTTTATAATACTTGAAAATACTTCAAACTATCTGAAAATACTTCAAAATATTTAAATGTACTTAAACACGTCCAAATACTTCAACATACTTCAAATGCTTCAAAATACTTTATACTATTTTTCATATGTAGTTTGCATTTAACATTTCTCTATTTTTTTAAAACATGTGGTAATAAATAAATGTATTTTTTCCTACCGATTTTGAAAGCGCGTAACCGGAGATTGTTTATATGGCAAATATGTCTCATCACACTGTATAATTAGCTTCTTGCAATATCTTCTCGAAATTAAATATTCAAATTTTATTCATTTCTAGATATAATTCAATTTCGAATATTAATTAATTACAAATATGCTGTAATTCCAAATGTCATTATTCATTTATTTTGTTGTGTAGGAGCTAACAAATTGAATTCTACATTTCATTCATTTAATTATATCTAATGAGCTTAACAATTTAATTCCAAATTCGATTTTCCTCCAAATAGCAACGTTCTTTTTAGCATACGCATATTTGTCTTGTTTTAAAAACTGGAATTTTTTATATTTCTCTCATGTTAAACATTGACAATGTATTCTAATTTTATTGTTTATTTCCAGCTTGCCTGATGATCGACATTCGACCGACAACTCGGAATGATGCTGCCCTCGGTACTCCTTCTTTGGGATCTTCTACAAGTCCTTTTTAAAGAAATATCCCTAGCCGAGTGTCAAATAACACCGTGAATTAGGTGTGCACTTGAGACGAATTATCTAGAATTACATGAATTACCCTGAATTACTTTGCATTTCCTTGAATTACTTTAAATTAACTTGAATTACATTGAATTAACTCAAAGTATATAAAGTTTTGAATGTCTTGGGACAAACATTTAAAAAATTTTATTTTAAAAACTTTTTCACAGCCCCACGAATTAACCTCAATTACTGCTAATTACTGTGAATTATCATGAAATATCCTGAATTACTGAGAATTCTCCTAAATTATATGAATTATCCTGTACTATCTGAATTACCCGGTATTATTGAGAATTACAGAGAATTACTGAGAATTATCATGAATTTCCCCGAATTACATTGAATTATCTCGAATTATATGAAGTTTCGAAGATCTTTTGACAAACATTTTAAAAATTCTTTCATATTCTCATGAATTACCATACATTGCTCAGAATTACCATGAATATCTGATAAGTACACTAAATTGCTGAAATGTACCATGAATTGTTGAGAATTGCCCTGATTTGCTGAGAATTACCATTAATTGTTGAGAATTACCATGAATTGCTCAGAAATACTCACAATCACCTTGAATTGTTGAGAATTATCAATAATTTCTCTGAATTACTTTAAATTATTCTGAATTATATGAACTATTCGGTAATATCTTTAATTATTCTTCACTATTGGAATTATTGTATTTTTGTAAAATATGTTACAATTTTACACAATCATTTTCAATTTTTAACATTATTTTTTAATGAATGATTTCAAAATTTCATGATGCAATATCAATAATTTAACATAAGTTTTACTAAATTCCTTATTAAAATTGTATAGGGATTCTTGTAAAAATTGTGAGATACCACGGAAAATTTTTCCAGACTAGAATTTAAATCTTTGCAGTGAACAGGACGGGGATGTTTAACAGATTTTTCTTTCCGTGCTTCTGATAGTGAAGTGAAAGTATAACATTTTTTTTTTACAAAATTTTATAGCTTCAGAATAAAACATAAGTAGTTTTAATCAGATGTGGGAAACAATATATTATTTGAAAAAAAAATAAATGTCGATAGTTTCTGAGAAACAACCGGCATCTAAAATTTCATGCTCCCTTGCACGCGTATTTTTAGAAAGATATCAGCTTACGTTTGAAATAAAAACAATCATTTGCAAAAAAATTTAAAGCAGCAAAAGTTTTAATGATTCCAAAAATGCAGGGTAACATTGGATATTTTCATTATTGCTTTATTGGAAGATTGTAACTCCTTGTAAAAGGAGAAGAAGAGTTTTTTATAAAATGAACACAATTATAGGCGATTTATATACTTAGAAATAAACAAAATTGTAAAACGATATATGACTTAGGTTACTTCCAAAAATATTTTTCAAAAAGTGAAGCGAAAACAAGAAGACTATCTATTAAGATATTTCTTCTGCAGTTCGGGTTCTTTTCAACTTCATTCTTTTTGTCAAACTATTCTAAAATCTAGTAATCAATTAAGTCCAATTTTTTTGAATAATTCACAAAAATTTACAAATTTTCCAGAAAAATTATTAATCACGGTGGCCACAAATTTCCCATTGCAAATGTCCCTGACTCTTCACTGACTCGAGCTTTATTTTTTTGATTATAGAGTTCATTAAAATCCATTCCTACAGTCTACATTAACATATTAAAATTTCGGAAAGAAATAGGACACGAAATCCGAGTGATGTTTCGGAATAAACCGGATATTTGAATCCGTTTTTTGTCCGTTTTATTGTCAGGTTCTATTCGTTCTTAATTTGGCATCTAAAATTAAAATTGATTTTGTATTCAAATTCAGAAATATTATTTATACGGTTATGTACGAAACGTATCTGGCATACAAAGACTAAATTATAATCAGATGTTCCTTTTCCGGTTCCATCCGTAATTAGTAAGTTCCAATCCGAAAATTATTCGTTTATCATCCGGATACTATTTGTTTTCAATCTAAATTTTGTACTTTTTTTGGGGACAATTCACCCGGTCTTTGTGTCCGGTTTCTACCTGACATTTTTGCCATGGGCTATATGCTGACGGCGTTTAAACAATTAATACAACAATAATAAAAAGTAACATAATATTTATTTTCTGACACAATTATAGTAACAATTATTATTACTATTGTTATACATTAAAATATGCTCAGTACTACTTTAGATATTTATGAGAATAAAAAATCTACCAAACTTTATGAAACCGTTAATTCGGGCAGAGTAATAAGAATGAATTAGTTAGTTGGCCTGCTTGTAAGAAAGCAGTGGTGGGAGAAGGCAGGCGAAATAAAAGCAATTAATTAATTAATTAATCCGCCTCACAAAGAACATGATGAAAAAACGCTATTTACGTAACTTTCCTGAAAATGCTTAATTACTTTTACATTAATAATCCTTTGTCCGTTAAAGTGTGCAATTTATTTTAAAGGCAAACCAACCCCACCCTGCATCGTTTAAAAACAATGATAGACACGTTTATGTTTTTATTTTAAACTTGACGAGAAAAATATTTTATTTTACTTAGTTTGCCCATGTTATCTTTTACCTGGTGGGCAAAAAAAGAAACACGTCCTTCAAAACAAACTTCCCACTCTTTTCCTCTGATGGACGAATTATTATACTTTTGTTTTAATTCGCCCTTTTTAGGGTTCCATACCCGTCAAGCGGAACCCTATTACATTCGCTTGTTATGTCCCAATTTTGAATCACTCTAGCTTCCAAACTACTTGACATAGATGGCTAAAATTTGGTATAGAAATGTAATTTGACGCGAAGAATTCAAAAATGATATAAAGAACACGTTTCGAGTTCATAATCATAGCGTTTTCAACGAAAAACTACTAAAAATGTACTAAAATAACCATGCCCCCCCCCCCTCTAGCCACCAAACTATTAGACTTAGAAAGTTGAAATTTGGTACACAAATGTAGTTTGACATGCAGATTATGGGAAAATTATTGAAAATGACGTGGTAGTCAATGATTGTGGCGTTCTCGTTGAAATAATTGTTTTTTTTTTGTGAAAAATAACCTACAGTGCTGAAAGTTGATACAGATATTATGTATTCTTTATTTTATTTTACAGGGAAAATATATTTAACATGACTGGGTTTAATCATAATATAGCATTGTTAAGGAAAACCCATCCTTTTTGGCCTAGAAGGCAATATAAACACATTATATCTTATCTCCTTCACGGCTGAATTATTTGATTGAGACAGCCGAAATGTGGTATGGTAATGTATTTTCATCTGTTTCATTTGAAAATTACAGAAAAAATGTAGCGAACGTGATTAAGGTCGTTGGTGGTAGCGTTGTCACGGAAAAACACTTGATTTTCAAAAAAGTGAATTAATTTTTATAGAATTTCGTAATATTTGACCTAGAGATTTAAAATTTTGCAAACAAATTTAGCTTTTCAAGCAGAATTCAAAAATGGTTTCGATATAATTCTAATGAACATTTTGAAGCTTGACAAGCAAAAAGAAAGAACAAAATGAAGAATGATATCCCTATGCTAAAACTCAGCCTACTACTTCTTCAACAAGGATATGGGCCAATCTCAGAGACTTTTCACATTTATGTCCATCGGATATATCTAAATTACTACAATCAATATATTTGTCAATTTGGTTTAAAGTATTCAGTGTAATATTAGACATATCAGTACCAATTGAATTTATTTAAAATTGCCTAAAATTAGCATTATTAGACTTTACTTGTTCAAGTTTAATCTTGTGACTCTACTTTTACCTGAATCCTAGTTTTCAATGTTTTAAATCATAAAGCTATTAAACAAATAATAATTAATGGTTCTATGTTACATTCACTCGAAGTTAATAAAATAAGGATTACTTTCATACAATTGCAGTTAAAAATTTGTCAATTACATGAAAAGTTATAGATTCTGAGCAATTGTCCCTTGATTTTTACTATTTCCACCGTAATCGTTTTGTTTATGAAATCATTTGATTGAGACACTTTTGGCACATCAAAAGTCTTTATTTAAATTAAAACTTTAAATTATTAAAAAGATTTTAAGCCGTATTGTTCATCGTAGTGAGCTTTACTTTTCACTGAACTAATTGCAATTGAGAAAACTAAAAATACCTCAGGACAGAACTGAAAAACGACCGTAATTCGTTGTTCATTACACGAAATTCTAATGAAACTTTTGCAACATTGAAATATTATGTGTAAAAAGTAATTGTTTAATGCTATTTTCATGCCTAGTTAAAAGCCCATAATTGAAAAGAATTACAAAAATTGTATTTTTATGAAAAATGCAAAATTATTCAATCTATATGAATACCTTTTTCTTACCAATACCTTTGTATCCAGTGATAGTACCTACTTTCCCTCAAAAGTCAGTCTTTAGCAATCCGTGTTAAACTTTTTTCGAATCCAAATAATATATCGTCGAATATTTTAAGAATAGTTTATAAATTTGAAAAAATACATAAAATTCTTAGATTATTTGAAGATCCAAATAAAGCTTTCAATTAGACAACTGCTAAACAACAAATATTTGTTTAAACAATTACACCGGCACACAAAGAAGTCAAGACCCAGAGGGTTCAACGCACAACCACAAGAAATTTTCTCAATTAGAGGTTTCACTGAAATCACAACGCCTGCTAAGCGAGTTCAAATGTATTTTGCATGTGACAAAAAGACATAGACTCCTTTTTAATATCATAGAATCCTAAAAAATTATTCTTTGTTCAATAGAATAATACTGCTTATCTTGGTAAATGGTCAAGGAACCAAATGAAAAATATTGTTTATAAATTTTTTTATATTAACTATTTTTTATATCGACCCAAAGAAATAGCACCATAAACAGTAAATTGCGAAAAAATCGATAAAGAATATTTTTGCTAATCCTATGCGAGTTTATTGCAAAATTTTGAATAAATGACAGATATAAATATTAAGTGAATATTTCATTTCATTTCTAATTTGTTACACAAATTCATATTGTTTATATTCAAATTTTGATCAAATAGAGCTAAAGTGTAGCAACTTTTTTGCAATTCTCTAATATTTATAGCTCATTAAAGCCCGAAACTTGCAAGAGACAAAACATTACAGTTCTATTGTTGTTTATACAAATGAATAGTGTTTATATTTAAATTCTGATCAAGTAGATTTAGAGAATTGCAGCTCCATCTGAATTTTGAAACTTTACAAATTTGTTAAAGACCAGGATTAACAGGAAAGTGAAAATTCAAAGTTTTACAATTGTTTACATAACATTGCATAGGTTCAACTTATGGTCAAAAATAAAGCTAGAGAATTGCAACTTGTTTTCAAAGTTTGCAATTTTTGAAATTTACTAAAGATCAGGTATAACAAGGACCCATAAACACTAACTATACAATTGTTTAAACAATTTCATATTGTATATATTTAAATTTTGGTTGAAATAGAGCTACAGATAGAATTTTTCTTTTATTTTTCAACTTTTCAATTTTATTTAACGTGTTCAGTTTTTAATCACGGAAAAAGAATCTATGGAATGATTGCAGAAAATTTCCATAAGAGTTTTCAGAAAAATTTACAAAAGTATCTCCAGAAGAAGTTCCAGAAGAATTTCTAGTAGAGTATCGAGAAAAGTTTTGAGGAGAGTTTTCAGCAGAGTTTCTAGAAAACTCGAAGAAGAATTTCCAGGACAGCTGTTAGAAGGGTTTCCAGAAGATTTGTCAGAAGAGTTTCCTGAATAGATGCTTGAAGAGTTCTTAGACGAGTTGCCAGAATTTTGTCAAAAATAAATTTGATCATTTTGAGAGATTTTAAACAAGTTTTTAGAAGAGTGTTTGGATAAACTCTTCTGGATATACTTCTGGAAACTTTCTTGGAAATTCTTTTGGAAGTTCTTCGAGAAATTATTCTACAACATTCTTCTGAACATCCTTCTTGTAAATCTTCTGGGGATTCCTATGGAAATTATTATAGAATCTCTTCTGAAAAATCTCTAGGAAACTTTTCAATCACGTGGGACCCACCTGAAAACTGGGCAACCCACCTTAGCACCATCGGACTTCTCCACACGTGTTTATCTTCTGAACAAACTTCAGGTACAACGTGAATTTTTGGGGTGTATTTAGTTTATTTTTGATTTGCAAATTCTCAAAATTTTATACTTCTTTACCTTTCTTTAAAAAAAGTACATAGATTTGAATCATAAGAAAATAAAAGGTTTACCAATTTGGAACATAAAAAAGTATTTAGAAATTCAAAACAATATAACTAAATTTCTTTTCATTTGGTAAGTTTCAATTAAATATTTTCATATTTCATTAGCATTAGAATTAAATGTTATGAAATTTAGAACATTTTGAATGTTTACAGTTTAACTTTATTTTTACATGTTATTAAATACTTGAAGAAGTTATAAACAATGGATCATACAAATTCTTTTAATTTTAAGCGAGTTAATTTATATTTTATGCCAGATGACTTGGTTTTAGAAGAATTTTCTGAAAGTTAAAAAAGTGACAGATTTCCACGTTTTGTTGATTATAAAATTAAATTTCAAATTGTAAAAGAAACAATTGAAAGTAAAAGCGAACAACTTCAGGTGTCGACATAGTGAAAGAAGCAAAGAAAGAAGCAAAGAAAGAAAGAAAGAAAGAAAGAAAGAAAGAACAAACGAATGAATCAATCAAATTGTCGAACATTATTATTAATTATTACTTTATTGTAATAGTAATTTTCGACACACCATCAGGCTGCGCCCGTATGATCGCAGACGGATCCGGTTACATACAACTTTATGCTTTTTTCTCATGTCAAACTTCATTTTTCTTCTTTCAGTTTCTTTGCGAGCTTATCCCTCTGTAACACTAACTCCTCTGCCATGTCCAGTGCATCGTCCAGTTCATTACTTATATTCTCAATGATCGTTTGCATTCTGGCGCAATTGTCACATTCCTGCACCTGATCGTCCTCGTCATCATGCACGTCATTATTTTTGTTATTATTACGATTATTTTCCATTTCCTCTGCAAGTGGTTCCTGATCCACTGTAGGCTGCAATTGCACAGGATCACTGTTCACTTGGTAGTTGCAGGTTGTACACTGAGGATTTCTGTAAAAAAATTATGTTAAAAGTAAATCAATGATACGTCATAAACTTCAATTACATGGGAATTGACATTTCTTATTGTAGACAGTAAGCAAATTATTTTAATTGTGATTGACTAACACTTGAAAAATGATTTCAAGGCAAACGCCATGATACAGGTGTCCGCATCCGATGCTGAAAATGTCGTTCAGTGGCATCAACAAATTACAACGCTCACACCTGAATGACATTGTCCCTCTATGTCTATAATATTTTAATTTCAATTTAGTAATTAACGACAAAATGAAATACAAAAGAAAGCAATACACAATTTTATATGTGCATTAAAAAACTGCAAGGCTAACAAACAAATTTCCGTGTTGACCAGGGTTGGCAAGTGCACTCGGCGTTAGATGTGCCTTTCATACATTTACAGAACTATGTATACTTTAGGCCAAAGCACAATAGAGTCTTGAACGGTAACGCAATCGTAAACGCAAACGAAAGAATGTGTTAAAGAAGTAACGCGATTTATGTTTATGTTTTTCTAACTCATTCTTCCGTTTGCGTTTACCGATTGCGATTCTGTTTAAGAATCTATTGTGCTTAAGCATTTTGGGTGACGCTTTCTAGGTTGTTTCTTTTCATGACCTCAGGCCTAAGCACAATAGACTTTTAAACGGAGTCGGAATCGTAAATACAAAAGGAATACTAATGAATTTTAAAATCATAGCCATATATCGCGTTGTTTTGTATCATATTATGCCGTTTGCGTTTATGATTGCGCCTTCGTTCAAGAACCATCTGCTATTGTGCTTGGGCCAAAAAGACTAGAGACAAGAGGTATGTCTGAGGTAATGGGGGTACGGTTAAACTACGTCATAAATCCTTTGCCTCGGTAGGCTTACTATTGAGATAAAATACTGTCGTGATAGCTTTTGAGCACATACATACACACACACACACCCACCCATACACTCACATATTAGCATGTAAAGCATTGAGTAATGTGACACTGGCATACACTGGCTTCTGACTGGCTTATAGAAACTTGTCCAAGTATTAATGTGCGCAGAACTCTACCGCGACGGTATTCTAACTCAAAAGTATGCCTACTGAGGGGACGTCTTCATCACGTCTCCCCACTACCTCACAAATACCTTCTGTATTTAGTATTCTTGGCTTGGTCCTTTGAATTTGCCTCTCTCTTAACAGAGGCATGGAGTGAAAAAATGTAGAGAAAGTTACACGCAAAGTTGAAATTTTCCAGTAAGTTCCTCAGAAGTCATATCTGTGCCCTGTTTCTCGATCAATTGGATAATTTCGAATTGAATATTAACAATTAGTAATCCTTTGTCCATAATAAAAGGGGGAACTAAAAAGATAATCTGGAATTGAATATTTTCAATTGATAATCCTTTGTACACTGTCCTTCATAAATGCCTTAC
>WNHD01003270.1:0-25705 GCA_011057455.1 Ganaspis sp. Gsp50
TTATATATTTTTCTTTGTTTTCCCAACTTTCAAAGACTAGCATATCAGACTTTGAATCGATAATATTATTTATTAATACGAAAAGTCTCTCAGTGTAATCTATAAAAACAATTCCATGAAAAAAAGTAAAAAACCTCCCGAACAAAAAAGTTACGGAATTTTTATCTTTTGCATCAAAGTTATAATTCTCATGTCATAAATTGATGTCCTTATTACATTTCCCAAGAACTTTGGGAAACATGTAACTTGATATACTCCGAGACTTGTGAGTTTCGTAACGAAATTAACACACCAATTTTCTTGAAAACTTAATTCACTGCTTATTGAAGAAGACGTTAATATTAATTCCAAGTGATTTGCAAGTGGATTAATATTTATGAAATTAAAATGAGACCTTAAATTGAAATGGACGTTAATTTTTTTGGAGTAGAAAAAAAAAGGACATTATAATACCGCACGTGGTGACATTTTTATGCTCATAAACGCACTGTTTTTGTTTAATTTTTGAATGATAGCATTTTGCAAAAGAGTATTTAACAATGCATACGCTTTGTGTACGTAATTCACATTCTTTATGGAGAAAATTAACATACTTCAAAATACAAAATTCTCTAGAGTTTTATGTAGACATGCTTCTTTCTCGTAAAATATGGAAATTCCAGTCTCGGGCAGAAGAAATAAAACTTTTATTACATTAAACGAAACTTTTACATAATAATTAGAGACTTGCGCCTTTTAAATGGAAAACTATAATTTTAAATTAGTTGTTTAAACAAAAGATATTTTTGCATCAAGAACTAAAAATAAATACTATGCCATCGCAGAATATTATAAATAAAAATAAAAATAATACAAACATTATGGCCTGCACTCAGAGAAAAGTTCCTTTTGATTTAAAGAAATAACTTTCTTTGTCTTTTCTGATTTTTAATCAAAAACATTTCTTTTTAAATCAAAGAAGGTTTCTTTGCTTCAAACAAAATTTCTTTTTAAATCAAAGAAGGTTTCTTTGCTTCAAACAAAATTTCTTTGCTTCAAACAAAATGTCTTTGCTTCAAACAAAATATCTTTGATTCAAACCAAATTTCTTTGATTCAAACAAAATTTCTTTAATTCAAACAAAATTTCTCTGATTCAAACAATAGTTCTTTGCTTCAAACAAAATTTCTTTGCCTGAAACAAAATTTCTTTGCTTCAAACAATATTTCTTTGCTTCAAACAATATTTCTTTGATTCAAACAAAATTTCTTTGCTTCAAACAAAATTTCTTTGCTTCAAGCAAAATTTCTTTGCTTCAAGCAAAATTTCTTTGCTTCAAACAAAATTTCCTTGATTCAAAGAACTTGTTAAATAAAATTTTTTTTTCATAAACAAAAATTCTTCAGATGAAAGTAAAATGAGATTTAAATAGAAATTATAAGTCGAAAAAGATATTTTTTTCAAATCAAAAGCAGCTTTATTTGGAGTGTGCAAAAATATGGACACAAATGTATACAAAAAGAAGTACAAAAATATGTACAAAAAATAATTTCTTATCATTCTAAAATTATTTAAATAAATTTCTATCATTCACACCCCTTTAGCTTTTTACTTTTTTTTTAATAATTTCTTTACTAATTATTTTACTAATCTTCATTGATTTCATTTATTCAAAATAATTTAATTTATTTTTTAACAACGTTTTTTCAATGTAACTATTTTTTACTCATTGTACTTGTTTTTCACTCATTTTAGTAACTTTTCTGACAATTTTAGTTAGTTTTGACAATTGTTAGTTTTAACAATTTTCGTTATTTTTACTAATTTTAGTTAGTTTTGACAATTGTTAGTTTTAACAATTTTCGTTATTTTTACTAATTTTAGTTAGTTTTGACAATTGCTAGTTTTAACAATTGTTAGTTTTAACAATTGTTAGTTTTGACAATTGTTAGTTTTAACAATTGTTAGTTTTGACAATTGTTAGTTTTAACAATTGTTAGCAATTGTTAGTTTTAACAATTGTTACTTTTAACAATTCACATTATTTTTGCCAATTTTAGTTAATTTTGCCAATTTCAGTTGCACCGAAAAGAAATATATAAGAAATTTACTATCATGATAAAAATGCCTTTTTTAAAAATAAAATTAAATAAAAACAAAGGCCAATAAAATTTCGCCGTTTAATTAAGGAAGCAAAGAAAAGAGAAACGTGATTATTGATTAAAGTCCTATAATTACATAAACGAGAAATCTCAAATCCGCGCTTTTATTTCACAAATGAATTTTCACACTGTATTATATGTGTGAAAATTTATAATGCATAATTTATGATTTAATTGCATTAGATTGTCAAAATAAATGAAGTTTTGAGTGCATTCGTCCCTGGGCTTGAGTGGTCTAAATGTTCAAACGTCGGACCGTGTCGGATGTTTGGCACTGGTGAAAATCTGCCATCCGAAATATACTCGCTTGCCACTTGAGCTTTTCTTAGCCGACAATCCGTGACGATCGTTACTAAGGATCTTTAAGACTCTACGAGAAAAGCTCGCATGGCTGTCGTTCCCGTAAAAAACATCAAGTCATTTTACAATAATGACAACATAAATATCTGCCGTGCGAAAAAAAAATCACAAGTGCATCTATGTATTCAATTTCGATTCGTATAGACTTGCTTTTTAATTCCTCTTCATATTTTTGTCAAGTTCAAGTACCAAGTGGGCGGCACAGTACTTTCCTATACTTCAGTAAAGACAAAAATATAACAATAAATTAACATTTAATATTTAACATGTAACATTTCTTTTTTATCCTTTTTTTAAAAAAGACAATATGACCTCATTTTTCGAAACCACAAGTAGAATTAATGCTTCTGGTTTAATTTTTTTGAGTGATTTTTTACTATTTTTAGAGTTTTGAACAATTCTGATAAAAATTTGTATTTTTCCTACTTTATTTGTAATCGTCAAAAGAAACAATTTATTTTTTTTTTTCAGTTCAGAAATTAGCAATTTTCAAAATTACGTGTCATATGTGGCACAAATATGAGTACGAAAATGCCCACAAAGTGGTCATAGATTTTATTTTTATGAATAAAAGTTATTGTAACTTATAATTTCTTTTTGTGTATAAAAGTTGTTATTTATGGTGTCGATGTGAGTCGTAATTAAATGATTTGTATTCCCCCGACAATTTATTTTTTAGAATTAATATTGTTTATCAAGTGAATAAGCGAAAAATTTAAATTATTTTTTGATTTTATTGAAAGAAATCTCACCAGATTGAAAATACATGTTTTCAAAAATTTTAATGTTCTTTTATTGTTGCGATGAAATTGTGCAATTTAATGATGATTTTTTCATGAGATAATGGAGATTTAAAAACTGATGTAAAACACAAAATACTTTCAGGTCACAAAATGCCTGTGAATCATAAAATAAATATTATAAAAACAAAAAAAAACAGAAATAAAAAAGTACAGTATAAGTGTATTAATTAGGAAATAAAAAAATAAAAAAAACCAGGAAATTGAAAAAGATTATAGATTAAGATTATAATTGAATTATATCGGAAAATTTTAAATCACTGAAATAAATAAAATAAATTATTCTAGTATTGAAATAATTGAAGAAAATTATTCAATCAATGGAATAGAGGAAATTATTCTAATAATGGAATATATAATTTTATTGTAATAACGAAATAAAGAAAATTATAATTGTAATAATGAAATGAATAAAGAAAATTATATTGTAATATTGAAATGAATAAAGAAAATTATGTATTGTAATAATCAAATGAATAAAGAAAACTATCGTAATAACGAAAAAAGTTAATGAAATTACCATAATTAAATAAATAAAATTATTGTACAAATGAGAAAATAGCGATGAAGAAATAAATAAATAAATAAAATTATTGTACAAATGAAGAAATAGCGATGAAGAAATAAATAAATAAATAAATAAAAATATTGTACAAATGAAAAAATAGCGATGAAGAGTAAATAAAAATCAAATTATGCAAAATTTATAGTGAATAGTTTTTTTACTTATACATTAAAAATTATTGATCACAGATATTACAAATTAATAAATAATCGTGTGTACGTAAAATAAAAAAAATTTAAAAAAAACAAAAATTGAAAATTGAAAATTGAAAATTGAAAATTTCCTCTTCAAAAAGAGTAACAAAAAATAATTCACAAAAATATAAGCGTAACATTTTTTTTAATTATACCCAAACGGGTACCAAATTGGTAAAAAGAAGTCACAAAATAAAAAGCAGATACCTAAATTCTTTAAAATTAATTTTCTTCCAATTTTCTCAACTTTTTTAGAAAACTAAGACAGGGACCCAATTGGGTAGACTTATTTATATTCAGATTTTGATTTCTGTTATTTAAAGTCTGGTAAGATTTTTTTTAATTAGTCGCTGACCAAGTGAGTGCCAAATTGGCAACAAAAAGAAAACCACAAGATAAAAAAATAGATGCCTTAATTAATTAATTTAAATCTTAATATTTATTTAAATCCTCATTGGGCATAAAACAGTCGCCTTTCAATCGATTGCGTTGAGTTAAAAAAGAATAGAAGAAAGTGGAGAATAAAGATGAAAAGAAGAGATGTAAAAGAAAATCTGTGGCATCTTTAAATTGGCACGGCAGCAAGTCTCAGTTTCTTGGTGCCGATTATTTACCTTGTTCTATCTTTCTGTATCCCTCGAGGCCTTCAGAAATTCTCTCTTTAATTAGGTTTTCATCAAGAAAAGCGTATTGGGATTATTGGAAATCTCCGGATTCGTTGGAAGAATTAATTGGTCTTATCGTTCATAGCACTACTACGTATGACGTTGAATGCTACTATTTGATTTTGATTTATGATTTAAATTTGATTTAAAAAAAAAAAAAAAACCTGAAACCCACCCAAGCTGCTGGCAAGTTGATATTCAACGAACGTTTATTTCTCCTTTCTTTTTTTTTATTCTACCTTTGATATGTCAATTTTCGTGCCAAAAAATTCTGATCCTTGATTTAGCTTGCGAAATTTTTTTTATTGTTTCTTGTTTCTTTTTGCTTTTACTGTCTTTATCTGTTTATTATCATTCGTTGTTGTTTTTTTATTTCTTATTATCATAATTATTGTTTTTCATTGTTTTTGCTTCCTCATAAGAAAGCATTGTTTTTATTGATTTTATTTTTTATATGCCAATTCAACAAACACTAAAATATTATAATTTTCGTTGATTTTCTTTATTTTTTTCGTTTTTATTTATTTGTTAGCATTATTTTTCGTTATTTTTTTCATCGAATTATTTTTTAATTTTTTGTTTTGAAAAAGTTCATTGACTCATTGAAAGGATGTGTCGCAAAAATTGTGAAATTTAAAAACTAGTGAGTTATCTCACTAATTTTTAAAATTATTTTGAAGATTATTTTAAGATAATTAAAAAAAAATTGTGCAATTTAAAAACTACTGAGTAATAGAATAGACACTAGTAGAGTAGAAATAGTCTAGTATAGAGTAGAATAACACACTAGTTTTTAACTTTCACAATTTTTAAGAGGGTTATTTTTACAACCATGTATTTACATAAAAAAAAAATCCATAAAACAATAGCGTCAGGTGGAAAGAATATTTTTTAACAACAAAAAGTTGTTTCCTAAAGTAGCTTCTCTGTTTTATTAATCGATGTGAATTATCTTTATTAATCGATGTGGATTATTTTTATTAAAAATCGATGTGAATTATAATTGATATGGATTTTAATTTTCTTGAAAATATTCTTAGAAAAAAAAATGTATTCTTGAAAAATAAATTTGATTTTAAAAACGTTTTTTGGAGAGAAAAGATAATCGTATGGGAGGAATTGAAAATGCAATGTTTTATTTAGAAATGTGCGATTAATGAATTTTGTAATGTTTTAAGCTTTTTCGGATATAATTACAAGACGTTAGTTTAATGTTAATCTTTGAAAGCTCTTGTGTAAATCACGCTTTGAAAATTAATATAGTCAAATACGGATTAGACTCTTAATTAATGAGACCTGCTATAATCTCGAGATTTCTCAACCGTTGTAGATTAATTCCAGTTTAGAAACTATTTTTTCTTGACCTTTTTGTAAAATTAGTTCTCGACGGATATGCGAACGATTACCCTTTTTTGTAATTATTAATAACTCATCTAATAATAGTGTTATTTTTTATTTCCGTTTAGTACCCCTTTATTAATAATCATGTATTTTATTTTAAAAGATGTTTTCATCATGTAATCATGTTTAATCATGTATTTTAGTATATTGTACTACAGCTTATAAGTAGAAAATAAAATAAAAATGATGAAAATAAAATAGAAATGATGAAAATAAAATAAAAATGATGAAAATATAATAATAAAATAAAATCTACACATAATAAATTAATAATATTTATTAAATAATATTTATTTTTTTAAATATTTATAAAATGAACATTAACTTTTTACAATTTTCGCCCCGCAATAAAATTACAATGCTAATTGTTAAAAAGAATATTTGAAACGAAACATTGAAATTACAATAAAGATACTTGCATTTAGATATAATACTAAAACACATCGATGAAAATATTTTATTGAAGAAATGAAATATGAATGAAATATGAAATATGAATGAAACATGAAATATGAATGAAACATGAAATATGAATGAAACATGAGATTTTAATAAAATATGAAAATATTTCAATATTAATAATTAAATCATTTTTCTATCATGATAATGAAAATGTAAAAGCAATTTTAAAAACTTCAAAGGAAATTAATTTCTACCTCACCGTTCTATTGTAAGAGGTTTTTAATAAAAAAAAAAATTAGTCAACTTTATTCTTTGCTCATTAACTCAGAATGGAGTGCTAAGTACACTTGCCACTTTAATTGAAAACGAAAGTTAATTATCAAACTTCAGACCTAAAAAATTTTTTGATTATTTTTCTTTTCAATTTTTCCAAAAGTATTTTGTGCAATTTTTAAATAACGATTTATGAAATGTATAATAATTAAAATTAATGTTTAATTATTATTTTCAAAAAAATTAATTTACTTTACTATTTTGTTTTTAAAGTTATTAACTTTATTGCTTTTTAAAATTTATTAACTTTATTGTTTTTTAAAATTTATTAACTTTATTGCTTTTTAAAATTTATTAACCTTATTGTTTTTTAAAATGTATTAACTTTATTGTTTTTTAAATTTTATTAACTTTATTGTTTTTAAAATTTATTAACTTTAATGTTTTTTAAAATTTATTAAATTCATTGTTTTTTAAATTTTATTAACTTTATTGTTTATTAACATTTTTAATTTTATTGTTTTCTAAAATTCATTAACTTTATTGTTTTTATGTATTTACTTTTATTTACTTTTATGTATTTTAAATGTATTTACTTTATTGGTTTCTAAAATGTATTTACTTTATTATTTTTCAAAGTGTGTTTACTTATTCATTTGATGTCCGATTTTTCGACAATATTACGTATTTTTATTGCATTTTTTTTGAAATTTCTGCTACTGATTAAATTACTAGACCGACAAAAATAGTACATTCGGAACAAAAGAGTGAGTAACGATCCAGCTTATGAAACAATATAATTCTAGAAACCAGAAGCCTCGGGGAATTTATTTTTCAACTATAAATCCGTTGTATAAATAAAAATCTAACCGTATAAATAAATTAAGGTCTGTTTATATAATAATTTATAAAAGACACATAATTAGGCGCACTTACGCACACAATTAGATAAGAGCACGTGCATATATAAAGAAATAAATTTTTACACACATGAATGTGGTTACGCACAATAATAAATAACGTTATAAGTAAAAAAATAAACAAAGTAGCACGCGCACAGATAAATTAAATAACACAAATAAAAATAAATATAATAAATACGAATGTACAACTAGTAATAAAAAGTGACGCAAATAAATAAAAAAAAGGTAACACGCACACAAATAAATAAATTTCAACGAACATAAATAAAATAAAGTAACATGCACAGAAATAAATAAATAAATAAAGTTCAACGCTCATAAATAAATAAATAAAATCCAACGCACATAAAAAATAAACTTATACGCACACAAATAAATAAATAAGTAAAGTTCAACGCACGTAAACAAATACAGTAACACTCACGTAAATAAATAAATAAAGTTCAACGCACATAAATAAATAAATAAAATGCATCGCGCACAAATAAATAAATAGAATCCAACGCACATAAAAAGTAAACTAATACGCACAGAAATAAAGAAATAAATGAGTTTCAACGCACATAAATAAATAAATAAAATTCAACGCGCACAAATAAATAAAATCCATAAAAAAAGTTCAGCGCACATAAACAAAATAAAGTAACACGCACAGAAATAAATAAATAAATGAGTTTCAACGCACATAAATAAATAATCTAATACGCACACAAATAAATAAATAAAGTTCAACGCACATAAACAAAATAAAGTTCAACGCACATAAATAAATAAATAAAGTTCAACGCTCAAAATAAATAAATAAAATGCAACGCGCACAAATAAACAAATAAAATCCAACGCACATAAAAAGTAAACTAATACGCACAGAAATAAAGAAATAAATAATTTTCAACGCACATAAATAAATAAATAAAATTCAACGCGCACAAATAAATAAATAAAATCCATAAAAAAAGTTCAGCGCACATAAACAAAATAAAGTAACACGCACAGAAATAAATAAATAAATGAGTTTCAACGCACATAAATAAAATAAATAAATGAAATCCAACGCACATAAAAAATAATCTAATACGCACACAAATAAATAAATAAAGTTCAACGCACATAAATAAATAAAGTTCAACGCTCAAAATAAATAAATAAAATCCAACGCACATAAAAAATAATCTAATACGCACACAAATAAATAAATAAAGTTCAACGCACATAAACAAAATAATATAACACGCACATAAATAAATAAATAATGTTCAACGCTCACAAATAAATAAATAAAATCCAACGCACATAAAAAATAATCTAATACGCACACAAATAAAAAAATAAGTAAAGTTCAACGCACGTAAACAAATAAAATTACACACAAATAAAAAAATAACGCTGCACAAATACAAAGTTACACACACAAATAAAGACTTTATAAAAACGCAAAATAAATAAAAAAACAAATGTATCACACAGACAAATAAATAAAGGTGTATAGTGAGGAATCGGAGCGTTAAAGTTATTACTGGCGAGATTCCAAGTTTATCGAACATTTTAAATACACCGACACCTGTTGGTGTGCGTGTGCGCACAAAGCAATTCGCAAATTGACGTTACATGCTCGCGTACTTTAAGCTCGCCTAGTTTAATTACTGCAAAGGCTCGTGTTTGAAGAAACCACTTCTATACGCTACAACTTCCGGCTAATAAATTACTAATATAGCCGCCAGAAATCTTTACCTAAATTTGACAAGGCTTTATTGGCCCTGCTTACATGTGCATGTGTCCACAGTGTGTATGTGTGTGTAAAACAACTTTCGACCACTGCTTTATTAAGCATTGTGTGTGAGCAAATTTACCACACTGTTGACATTTTAAATCTACCGAAACGATTCTTTTTTACAATCTCCCCTTCTAAACAAAATTTGCTTTTTGAAACACCAAACTGTAAAAATAAAAAAATAACTTATACGCCGGATTTAAAAGCTTCGTGCATTTCTCTGTCGACGAGAATCGTTACTTTAAATTACACTTTGATCGTAATAATTCAATTATTGTGTCTGATTTTTCGACGAAAAATAATTTTATCGATATCGAGTTATTTTAGAAAATAAATGTAAAACTGACTATAGTTTTTTAATTTTAAGTTTCAAAAGTAGAACAAGATCAAAGTGTCTTTTATTCCACTTTTGCTTTCCCATGGAAAAATTGTTGTCTTTAAATTTAAATCTTCAATTCAAAACTTTAAATTTTTGGATTTTTTATTTTTAACTTCACTTTTAATTCCACTTTTGCTTCCACTTTAGCTTTCACTATATTTCTTTAACTTTTGTTTTCACTTTCGTTCTCACTTTCATTTTACATTCAATCTCTTTTATTTTTACTTTAATTTTCACTGTCACTTTAATTCTCATTTTTAATTTCGTTTCATTTTCACTTTCGTGCTCACTTTCACTTTCGTGCTCACTTTCACTTTCGTTCTCACTTTCACTTTCGTTCTCACTTTCACTTTCGTTCTCACTTTCACTTTTGTTTTCATTTTCACTTTCACTTTCATTCTCACTTTCACTTTTGTTTTCATTTTCATTTTCATTGTCACTTTCATTCTCATTTTCACTTTCGTTTCATTTTCACTTTCGTTTCATTTTCACTTTCGTTTCATTTTCACCTTCGTTTCATTTTCACTTTCATTTCATTTTCCTTCGCATTTTCACTTTCGTTCTCAATTTCACTTTCATTCCCCTGTCACTTCCATTCACACACTTTTATTTTTTACTTTTTTTAATTCTCAAACGAAATTTAAATTCCCAAAGAAGATTTTTAATATACAGTTTGATTTATAATATCTAAATTAAATTCGTATAATTAATATTGTGAAACCAATGACGCAAAAGCATCGCCAAAGATTTTTGTTTCTTGGGCCGCTTTCCTGATTAATTTACCCGCGTTTCAAGAATTTATGAAAAAAAAGAGGAGAGACAAAAGTAAAAAATCTTTTCATCTCGTGGTCGTAATTCTTGGTCTTTGATAAACATGAACCCGACAAAAACCACGTTATGCAGTAACTTAATTTTTCCTCATTTCTTTTGATCCCAGCAACTTAATTAAACTCAGTTTTTCTGAGTCGAATATCATGCATTTTGAAAAAGTTTTTTTCCCTAATCGAATTTCTTTGTTTCGAAGATGGCTGACCTCCTCGACGAATTTAAATTTAATAATTTGCCACAAGCTTGGGATTTAAAGCAATTATTTGACGTAGCAGCTTTAATGGCACGCTCAGAAAACAATTTCTTTGGATCAAGGAAAATAACAAGCATTTTTTTATCATCTTTTTTTTAACAAACTTTTTTTGGGAACGATCATTTTTTTTAATCAACATTTTTTTTAAACAAACATTGTTCTAATCAACGTTTTTTTTAGAACAGACATTTTTTTTTATTCAACATTTTTTGGGAACGAACATTTATTTTAATCAACATTTTTTTGGAAACAAACTTTATTTTTGAACAAACATTTTTTTTATAAATATTTCTTTGGAACGAAAATTTTTTTTTAACAACATTGAAGAAACGTTTTTTATCAAACGTTTTTTTAGAACCAATTTCTTTTTAAACAAATGTTTTTATGAAAGAAATTCTTTAAATCAGAGAAACTACTTTTGAATCAAAGAAACTACTTTTGAATCAAAGAAACTACTTTTGAATCAAAGAAACTACTTATGAATAAAAGAAAATTTCTTTAAATTAAAAAAACAGAAGCGTTTCAAATCGCATGTTTTGAAACAGCAATTTTTAAACAGAATTTTTATTTAGCGAAATGATCATTTACTAAAATTTCTACATTATCATAACTTTTGAATTATTCGAATTTCCATTTTACGTAATCTTCATTTACTCGAATCATCGTTTCAAAAAAGATTTTAAAACGCAAAATTCCCAATTAGTATTTAAAATTCGTGCCTTTTTCGAACATTTGTTCGCATCTGTAAAAGTTTAAATAAAAATATGAAATAAAAAATCATCAAATTTTGCATTATTTAATTTATTTCGTAATCGGGTAATTTATTTAATAATTTATTTAGAAATTCTGTTAATTATTGCCGTGTGATTATTCCCATGTGTAAATAAAATGGATAAAATAGATTAAGAATTTGATGTCCCGAAAATTCGAACTGAGAATAATTTGCGCAATATATTCATGCGTCCCGATTTAATAATAATAAAAATAACAGTGATAATAAAAATAACAGAGATAATAAAAATAACAGGGATAATAAAAATAACAGTGATAATAAAAATATAAAGAATGATTGAAATATCCGTTTCGGGTTTTTTTTATAAATAGTGGACTACGTCATCACTCACCTGAGCGATTAACAATTCAGCTATTGGTTTGTCAATAATAAAAAGGAAGTTATTCCTATCGAGCGCGGAATGAGACTGTAAATTAAATTACTTTCGTTAGTGTGAAATATACCATTGCAGGAATGACCAGAAGAAAGCTCTGGATTCGGGAGAATTGTAAAATGAGTTCTTCCTATTGAATAGTTAATATTGACCTACTTCTAAAGTAGATTCCAGTGTAGAGGGAATATTTGGAATGAAAAATTGACTCTATTGTATTACGCGGCTTGTGTACTTTCATAAAAATATGTTCTTTCGCCTGGAAGTAGAGATTGTATTGTCTACTTTGCACTCTATGCAAAACATACAAAGGATCCAGATATTTATTTCCCTCCTGTTATTCGATTATTAACACTTTACTGCTATTTTCAAAGCTCCTACACACTTTTTTCTGGCAAATTCTCATTTATTTCTGCCCTCATTATCCTCTGTATATATTGATTATTTTTATATTATCGTATTTTTATTATTACTATTTTATCGTAATTTTATTTTTAGTTCTTATTTTTAGTACTTCTTATTTTTAGTACTTCTTACTTTTAGTACTTCTTATTTTTAGTACTTCTTATTTTTAGTACTTCTTACTTTTAGTACTTCTTATTTTTAGTACTTCTTATTTTTAGTACTTCTTATTATTTTTAGTACTTCTTATTTTCAGTAATTCTTATTTTCAGTCATTCTTATTTTTGGTACTTTTTATTTTCAGTACTTCTTATTTATAAAAAATTTATTATTAAAAATACTTGTTATTTTTAGTATTTCTTTTATTAATACTACTTATTTTTACAGTATTATTTTTTTCTTATTTTTACCCCGAATATTTCATTTTTAATTAATTTCACTTAATTATTTTTAATATTATTAAATTCAATTTTGTGTTTACTCTTGGGGTTGTGTTTTAATTCTTTATGTATTTTTTATCCTATTCATTTAGCAATTTATTCTTTATATATTTTAGAAAGTTTTTCTAATTTCTTGTAAATTTTGTTTTTAATCATTCTTTCTAGAGACTTTATTGTAATAATGCATTGTAATAATGTTTTGTAAAGATTAATAATTTTTGTAAATAACTTCTTTCAAATATTTTTTTAAGAATTTCTTCCAGAGATATTGGTTAATAATAATTATTATTAAATTAATCTTAAGATTAATCTTCAGATTAATTTAATCATTAAGATTTACTTTAAAAGTTTATATATTACTGCTCAAGTCTTTTTCACTCTTATTTTTAACTTAATAAAATTAAGTTAACTTATTTTTAACTCTTATTTTTAACTTTATTTATAAATTATGTTTTTTTACGTAAAAATTGAATATTTTTCTGTACCCAATTTATGGTCCATAGAACTGCGGGGAAATTGAAATAAAATAAAATAAATAAAATAAAATTTCTTGTAGAGATTTGTCTTAATAATTTCTTCTAGAGATTTTATTGTAATACTTTTTTGTATAGAGATTTTACTTTAATAATTTCTTGTAGACATTTTTGAAAATAATTTCTTTTAGACACTTGAAAATAATTTCTTTTAGACACATGAAAATAATTTCTTTTAGACACTTGAAAATAATTTCTTTTAGACACTTTTGAAAATAATTCTTTATAGAAATTATTTTCTATTTTAATCATTAACTTATTTCTATTAAAAACTTTTTTTATGAACGTATTCTTTTTTATTTTCTACTTATTCTTTCTTTTTTTACAAATAGTATCTTTTGCAAATATTATTATTGGCAATTAGTATTTTTTTAAATTTTATTATTGGCAATTAGTATTTTCTTAAATTTTATTATTGGCAATTAGTATTTTTTAAAATTTTATTATTGGCAATTAGTATTTTTTTAAATTTTATTATTGGCAATTAGTATTTTTTTAAATTTTATTTTATTATCTCTCTATGTATACCCTTTCGGGTTTTTTAACATATAGACCCTACAGTTCTTTTCTATAAGTTCCCATCCTTCCCCCCCCCCTAACTTGCGTCCGTAGCCGACTTTAATTAGAATTACTCGTTTATTGGCAATTAGTATTTTTTGCAAATATTTTTTTCCAATAGTGTTTATGCAAACAATTTTTTTGCAAACAGTGCTTTTTGCAAACGGTATTTTTGCAAAAAGTAATTTTTGCAAAAAGTAATTTTTGCAACAAGTATTTTTTGCAAACAGTATTTTTTGCAAACAGTATTTTTGCAAACAGTATTTTTTGCAAACAATATTTTTGTAAACAGTATTTTGAAAAAAATTCGTCCGCTTTTTATAAAAGATTCAAAAGGTCAAAATTCACTTGCATAATTGGGCTTTCGACTCTAGAGTAGTTTTATTACACTACGGGATCTAAAACACCTGTAAAAAGTTAAAAGGGTCCACAAATTGTATTAAACTTTCTACGTGTCCGGACCTATATTGCAAATAAAAATAGAGCGTTCATTTTACGCAAGTCGACTTTGAAGTTCTTTATGAAAAAAAAAACCACGAAAGAAGATAATTTTTTTATATATATATTCTGCAGGCTTTTGATTCTATCCTAGAGTAAAATTTAAACTATCAATAGAAAACCAAACTTTTTTATAGATATAACTACGCTTTAGTTTTCGAATAAAAGTCAAAATATTATTTTTTGATTTATTTAATTCAAACGCCCTAAGTTTCGTTTCCAATATCACGCAGAACGGATGCCGAAGAGTGAAAAAGAATGGCAACCTAAGTGGATCAAAAGTTTTTTGCAAGGGTGACATATTGAGACAAAACGTAGATCAATCCTAATCCCCTCTTTCAACTCTGCTTAAATCAAATTTTTCCCACTCAAAAGATTTATTCAGTTCTTTTTCTGTAGCCACTTACACATAGTTCTTAATATTTTTTCTCATTGATTTTATTTTCAATTTTCAAAGATGCGGTTTCTTTTTCATTTGTACCAATTTTCATTGGCAAGAATTTTCAAAGAAATAAATTTTCAAAGAAACAAATTTTCAAAGAAACAAATTTTCAAAGAAACAAATTTTCAAGGAAACAAAGTTTCAAAGAATCAAAGTTTCAAAGAATCAAATTTTCAAAGAATCAAAATTTCAAAGAAACAAATTTTCATTGGCACGATTTTTTAAACAATTTTTTTTAAAGTACGAATTTTTGTTGACTTAGTATCATAAAAATTGTCTGCTACAAATTTTCTTTGGCATCGTACAATGTTTTAAGTACGAGAAAATCTTGTTTATTAAATCACGATGAAATTACAAAAATGTGTTAAAAGACAAGAAAATTCTTTTCATTAACATAAAAAGCCAAAAATAGCATGCAAATAAAATAAAAACTTGTTGAATATTTTTTAGCTACATTTTCTTTTTAGTTACATTCTCTTTTTAGTTGCATTCTCTTTTTAGTTGCATTCTCTTTTTAGTTACATTCTCTTTTTAGTTACATTCTCTTTTTAGTTACATTCTCTTTTTAGTTACATTCTCTTTTTAGTTGCATTCTCTTTTTAGTTACATTCTCTTTTTAGTTTATATTTCCTCGTTAATTAAATTTTCTTCCAAGTTAAATTTTCCTTCAATTTAAATTTTGTTTCGAGCACCTATATTCCTGTAGAAATTAAAGACACAAAATTTCAATGGAAATTTCAATTTTAATGGAAAATTCTAAACAGCAAAAATTTTCCTTTTCAGAAACGAGATGAATCGACCTTGAACAAAGCGAAGAATAATTTTATCAGCGAGAGCAATTACTAATTAGTAAAAAGAAAAAAGAGAAGAAAGCGAAAAAATTAATCTCCTATGGGGGAGAAAAATTGAAATTGAATTGAGCTAAGGCGAAATTGTCGCACGAGTGAAAAGATGTTGATTTTCACGGATTCGATAATCGGAGAGGGTTCAAATTATAAGTGGAACGAATCTGCCGTTTCTGGCGCTAACGATGACGAAGTGGAGAAGAGCGATGTTGACTCTCGTGGACTCAAGGTCAACTGCGAGTTTAAAGACTTGGCATGTACGTCATTTATCCGGCAGAGGAGCTTCTTAGAATCTATGAGAATCCAATTCGTCAAAGTTTACTGATTTCCGCAACGGAAATTCCGGCGCGTTTTTCCAAAAACGGAACAGACAACAGGCTTAAGAAGGCACCTGTTGCCAATTGTAAAAACGAGAGAAGCAAAAGTCAGAGGGAGAAATTTGAGAACGATAATAAGCTTAGTAAAAGCAGCTCCGTTAGAAACGGGAGAAGTCGAGTTAGAGACAGAAACTCGAAACAAATTATTATGCAAAATACTCGAAACCTCGCAGAGGAGGGTACCAATCCCCTCAAAGATCTCACACATGCCAGCAGCAATGAACCACTCAAGCAGCACAATGGAAATGCTGTCAAACTTGTCCAAATTGGTGAGTCAGATATTTATATTCAATTTTATTCAAATTCTTTCCTAGGGCTTTTTGTTTAAATCCCTTTATTTTCAGATTCCATACTGCATTCAAACTGCTGGGAATTTGCTTTTTAATTGATTTTTCTGTGAACTGAATTTTTGTTTACACGAATTTTCATTCAAGCGAATTTTTATTGAACCGAATTTTCATTGAACGGAATATTAATTGAAACGAATTTTCTTTAAATCCAATTTTTATTCAAACGATTTTTCACTCAAACGATTTTTCATTCAAATGAATTTTCATTGAATCGAATTTTTTGTGAAGCAAATTTTCATTCAAACGAATTTTCATTGAGTCGAACATTTATAACATTGAATTTTGACATTGATTTTTCAATCAAACGAATTTTCATTGAGTTGAATTTTCATTGCATTGGATTTTCATTTAAACAAATTTTTATTCAAACGAATTTCCATTTAAACGAATTTTCATTGAATCGAACATTAATTGGGTCGAATTTTTATTTAAACGAATTTTCATTGAAGCGAATTTTTATTGAAATGAATTTTCGTTGAACCGAACATAAATTGAAACGATCTTTCTTGAAATCGAATTTTTATTTAAGCGATTTTTCATTACAACCAATTTTCATTGAACCGAACATTAATTGAAACGGATTTTCTTTAAATCCAATTTTTATTTTAAACGATTTTTTACTCAAACGAATTTTCATTGAATCGAATTTTTTGTGAAGTAAATTTTCATTCAAACGAATTTTCCTTCAAACGAATTTTCATTGAGTCGAACATTTATAACATTGAATTTTCACTCAAACGATTTTCCAATCAAACGAATTTTCATTAAAGCAAATTTTCATTCAAATGAATTTTCATTGAACCGCACATTAATTGCATCGAATTTTTATTCAAACGATATTTTATTCAAACGAATTTTCCTTGAGTCGAATTTTTGTTACATTGGATTTACATTTAAATAAATTTCTATTCAAACGAATTTCCATTTAAACGAATTTTCATTGAATCGAACATTAATTGGATCGAATTTTTATTTAAACGAATTTTCATTGAAGCGAATTTTTATTGCAATGGATTTTCGTTGAACCGAACATAAATTGAAACGATCTTTCTTGAAATCGAATTTTTATTGAAGCGATTTTTCATTACAACGAATTTTCATTGAACCAGACATTAATTGAATCGAACTTTTATTCAAACTATTTTTCATTCAAATGAATTCTTGTTGAATCAATTTTTTTCAAACGAATTTTCGTTGAGTTGAATTTTCATTGCATTGGATTTTTATTTAAACAAATTTTTATTCAAACGAATTTCCATTTGAACGAATTTTCATCCAAACCAATTTTTATTGAATTGAACATTAATTGAAACGAATTTTCTTGAAATAGAATATTTATTCAAACGAATTTTTATCAAAACGAATTTTCATTGAAGCGAGTTTTTATTGAAGCGAATTTTCATTACAACGAATTTTCATTGAACCGAACATTAATTGAATCGAATTTTTATTCAAAAGATTTTTTATTCAAAAGATTTTTGATTCAAACAAATTTTCATTAAGTCACATTTTTATTGAAATCTCAATATTGGAAAAGCAAAAAGAAAGTACAAATTTCTGATTGTCTTTTTTTCAAAAACAAAACATGAATTACAATTTGCAACAATCAGACTTATTAAACAATTTGGAACATTTAATTTTTTTGCATACGAAATTTTATTATTACGCGAAATTACTTTTGTTATTATAATCGAATATTCATTAGACCATGAAGTGTCATTTTCGCACCGAAAATGAGAATTTCAGAAATTAGAGGTTTTAATCTAATTTCGTGCTGAAAGCGACAATCTCGAATCTGATATTGTACAATAAATCACCAATAACTGTCAGTCAGGGGAAACTAAAATTAAATAAAAATTATCTCACTTCATAATAATGAAAGGACTATTTTAGAAATTTTTTTAAAAAAACGTCGAAAATTCTTATCTTTTAGATCAATTTACAAAATACGATAAAAGTTTTGTAAAAAGAAACAAATTGGATTTATTTCTTTTATAATCTTTTTTCTTGTAGCATTGTAATCGTACCGATTTTTTTTTATATGACATATATTCAAAATAAACATTTTTTTTAACTATATGACAACAAAGATTGAAAATAATTATTTTTCGAGAGTATATGACAACAAACATTTAAAATTATCATTTTTAAAAATTATACGCCGAAATACTTTAAAAATGAACATTTTTAGATTGTATGACAATATACTCCATAAAAATAAAAATAAATGTCACCAAATATTAAACTGTTAATTTATATAAATTATGACTGTGTCATATAAAAAATAAATACAAAATAAATACAAAATAAATACAAAATAAATAAAAAAAAATACAAAATAAATACAAAATAAATACAAAATAAATACAAATCAAATACAAAATAAATACAAAATAAATACAAAATAAATACAAAATAAATACAAAATAAATCAAATAAATCAAAACATTAAATGTTGAAATATTAGTAGCAATTTTATTTATTTCTACTTTTAAAAAATTCTTCTTTACTCACTTTTTTTTGTTGCATCAGTCGAGTTTCCTGAGTCCAAAAAGGAATTTCTACACCCTCGTTTGTTCTGTAAATAAATAAATAACTATTTAATTACATAGTAGACAAAACTCAGGAACTAAAACAATTAAAAAAATGCAAATCTCTTGACAAAACAAGTTTTGCATTTAAATTTATGCAAATTCGTGAAGCAAAGTAGAAGTATCTAATTCTTTAGTATAAAATAGAAAAGGCTTTTTTAGTAGTAGTATCACTTACGAACGTGCTCTAAAAGGGCGTCCTTTTTATTGTTAAATTATTGCCGGAATTATTTCTGATATACATCCCGTCCTCATTACTGATTCAAAACTAGTAATAAATTTTTACTCTCACATAAGTTTTTCACTTCTCGTGACTATGCTTGGATAAGAATCATGCAAAGGTGAATAGGCAGCTTGCGACCTTAATAACTTTATTTTCACAGCTGAGTAGTTACTGTGTCGCTAAAGCTCAAGTATCTAAGGAATTCTTTCTTTCCCACCAACCTCCCCTCCAAAAAAAGGGTTGAAGAATTTCCCTGTATAAA
This sequence comes from Ganaspis sp. Gsp50, assembly GCA_011057455.1. Classification (NCBI taxonomy): domain Eukaryota; kingdom Metazoa; phylum Arthropoda; class Insecta; order Hymenoptera; family Figitidae; genus Ganaspis; species Ganaspis sp. Gsp50. The sequence continues at coordinate 19,640 of WNHD01003270.1, forward strand.
ACGTTTGTAAAGAGAATAATTAAGGTGCGAATTCCTTTGAAATAACTACAATCTCGTATACGCCATATATTTTCAAACAGAAAAATGAAAATCAGATTTTCGTTTAAAATTTTCCTTGAATCAGGAGATTAATTTTTTTATTTATTTATTTAAGGAACTTGTCGTTTTATTTAACTTTTACTTAAGGAACAGATTTTTATTTATTTATTTTATTTTATGTACACAGTTGAAGTTTAATTAATTTTTGAATTTGGCCCAAGAGCGGAAAAAGTTTAATAGAATAGAAAAGAATTTAATAGAATTTAAACGAATTTAAAAGAATTTAATAGAATTTAAAAGAATTGTATTTTATTTTTTATTTTACAAACTTAAACGGGTCGTGTTCTTTCGTACAAATGTACTTATTTATATATATATACAAAATATATATTATATGAAAACTAAAGATAGGAAAAACTAGCGCTTAGAATTTAATAGAATTTAAATGAATTTAAGAGAATTTAATAGAATTTAATAGCATTTTTTTCGATAAAAATAGACTTGGAAAAAGTTTCACTATTTTTTGAGTAGAAAGAAAAGGTTTCTACATTTCGTTTTACTTTTTTTCTATACATGAAACAAATTTCTACACTTTCTTCTAACGAAAAACATTTATAGTTTCTTCAGCCGAATTTCTACACGTTTTTTTGACAAAACTAATTTTTGCAGTTCCTTCTGCCGAAAAATATGTCTACACTTTCTTCTGCAGAAAAATATGTCTACACTTTCTTCTGCCGAAAAATATGTCTACACTTTCTTCTGGCGAAAAAAAGTTCTACCTTTCTTTAGATAGAAATAAATTCAATACCCGTGTGATAAATAAAAAAAAATTGTTTGTTTTCTACTAAAAAGAAAATGTGCATAAATTTAATTTTACAGCAAAGAAATACTTTCTTCGCGTAGAAAAAAATTCCCAACAGACAAAAATGTAGCATTATAGACTTTTGTTTTCGGCATAGAAAACAGAAATGTGAAAAATTATTATTATATTCTTGTTTCTGTTGAAATGAAATGTAATTAATTTTTCCAATAAAACAAATGTACTTTTTTTCTATAAAAAAACAAAGGACAAAAATTAATGAATAACTTGTGAAAATTAGGGACAATAGGAAAAGTGGCCAAAATGCAGAGCGATTTTTTTATTGAATGACAAAAGAAAATGTATTATCTGTCGCTTGCTCTGAATTGTCATGTCTGCGTAGATTTATAGATATTGTTTTTCAAGGGAAAGACAAAAAGCCTTTGCTTCTGGGGAGGGAGATTTCGTATCGAGAGACAATCTGAAGCTGCTTTGGCAGGTCACTGTGCCAGTTTTATTTAACATTTTGATGCATTGCAAGAAACTTTTCTCGGGCACAACCTTCAGAAAAAGTCCCAGGGCTTCCCACACGTATAATATAATCATTTAAATCCTTCTTAAGCAGATTAGGAAATTTTTCAAGTGAGAATTGAGATGAGAAGTAATTTCCTGGTCATATAATCGATAGTGCTTTATCTCTCGGCAGGAAATTAATGCAATTGATATAGAAGAAAATTAATGCAATTGGTAGAAGAAAATTAATAAAATTGGTAGAAGAAAATTAATAAAATTGATAGAAGAAAATTAATAAAATTGAGAAAAGAATTTATTGAGTTCAAAAAAAATTAATAAAATTGAGAAGGAGATTTATTAAATTCAATAAAAAGTTAATAAAATTCATAAGGAAATTAATTAAATTGATAAGAAAATTTATCGAACTCTTAAGGAAATTGATCCATGCTTATACTTTCAGAATATTTTATTTTTTATGAAATTTTTTTGACACCGTGTAGCATATAAATTGTGTAGTTTAAGATTTGAGTGGTACCAAAAATTCAGGTAGTAGAAAAAAAGTGGTAGTAGAAAACTTCAAGTAGTACAAAAATTCAAGTAGTAGAAAAAATTGTACGTGGTAGTAGAAAATTTCAAGTGGTACAAAAATTCTAGTAGTAGAAAAATTCAAGTAGAACACAAATTTTAGTACCTACAAAAATTGAAGTAGTAGAAAAATTCAAGTAGTAGAAAAATTCAAGTAGTAGAAAAATGCAAGTAGTAGAAAAATGCAAGTAGTAGAAAAATTCAAGTAGTAAAAAAATGCAGTGGTAAAAAAATTCAAGTGGTACAAGTTTTAAGTAGTAAAAGCAGATTTTAGTCTGACACCATGATGTCAGTTTTTAGTCACGATTTCTTTTATTTTGAATTGATTTTAATTGACAGTTGGAGTTTAATTCTATTCGCGATTTCTTGTTGATTGTATTATCAAGCGTCGAAATTAATTATTTTGCATTATATTAAATGAATAAATTAATGTTTTTAGTTTAGCGCCAATTAAGCGCAATTGCTGTATAATCTTTAATGTTTTAAATGACTTGGAGTAAGACTTGAGGAGTACTTGTATTTTGTCATTATCCTCTAAAGTCATTAAGGTAAAACTATCTAAACTAGGAGTTTGTAGTTGTGCAAATAGAAATTGCATGAAGTTGTGCCAAAATGTAAATTGTATACATTCGTAAATCGTTACTCGATCCCTGCAGAAATATTTTAGTGACACTTAACTGCAGTGGGCAATCAACCTTCTTTCTACCTCCCAATCTCAATATTGAGTACATTTAATCTCAATATTGAGTATATTTAATCCCAATATAGAATATTAAATACGCAGATTTTACCCTCAATTAAAAATTTTTTTCCTTTAATTTTTATATTTATTTAAATAGAAAAAATCCAAAGTGAAAATTACAAAGTGAATATTTGTCAAAAAATGTATTGCAGAAGGGATTAAAATTTAATATTTTATTTAAAAAATATAAAGATTATTGTTTGGTAATGTTGATTTTTGTTTCTTCGCTTTAATGAGTTGAAAGTATTTAGAAAAGAAAAATATTCTTATCTATGTATGCATATGTAAAATGGACCGTTATTCGCTAATCTGCTTCTAAATCTTTTTGCTCTTGTAAATATAAATTACAAGTAAACGCTGAGTACATTAAGTGCTATTATATTTCAGATATACGACTTGCCCTTGTTTAGACAAGTTACTGAGAAATATGTATATAAATTATATACCCTCATAAATTCATTTTAAACCTAAGTGACTCAGCCAACCTCTCACTGTCTATAAAAATTTTTTAATAACAAATAATAGTGCATACACAAAATAATACAAAAATAATACGACATAGAAAAGTAATACAAAAATAACACGACATAGAAAAGTAATACAAAAATAACACGACATAGAAAAGTAATACAGAAATAATACACAGAAAAGTAATAAAAAAATAATACGACATAGAAAAGTAATACAGAAATACAAAAAGGATACAAAATGCTTCCCTATGAGAAAGCAAAAAGTAATACAAAAATACAAAAATAATTCAAAATATAAACAATGCTTCCCTATGAGAAAGCAAAAAGTAATACAAAAATAATACACACAGAAATCCAAAAAGAATACTAAATGAAAAGCGAATTTTTAATTTTTATGGCTAATTTTTAGCCAACAATTTGTAAGATTCTATAAGAGATTTATCAAATCAAACACAAGATCATTTATGAAATCAAAAAGATTGTAAAAAGATACTATTAAAAAAAAGTAAAAAGCTCTAAAAAGTAGTTTATACAGATAAATTAAATAAACAATAAGTAGTTTTGTAAAAAAATTAGAAACGAGAATCTGAACAAATGTTGACCATTCTTTTTTATTTTGTTAGGACGGGGATCATTTATTGAGAAACAAGAAACTGAAAGTTCAAATAAAACCTTGGAAATTGCGGTTAAGTTTAGACAAACACAAACGACAATCGCAAAATGGGAAAAGAAAACAGAAATTGTGTATAAAAAAAAAAGGGAGAAAAGGGAAAGAATCGTTCTTTTCTTTTTTATTGAACTTTTACTTCTCATTTAGTTTATCCAAATTTATTGTTAGTTGATTTCGTTTTCGGCGTCTTTTTCTATACTAAGATATTTCTACTTTGGTACTTTAATGAAAAATTAATAATTTAGAAAAATATGAAAAATAAAAATCTGGCTCTGTTTCTTGCCAGCCCGTCTATGTACAAATAAACAAAATGTGGTAAAATAAAATCAGTAAATATTTACTACTGACTTTTATTTATTACTAACTTTCATTTATTATTAATATTTTTACTTCTTTACAAATTTTATAAAATTTATAGCTATAGCTATAACTGTAGGATAATAAAAACGCGTTTTTATTATTATTAATTAACGCCTTAATTAACGTTCCTTTAGAAATTTATAAAATTGATAAATTTCGAATTAGTAAATTCATAGCAATTGATAAAATTAGCAATAAACTGCTACAGAATCGTCTCATGTGCTCTGTTTTTGTAAAATTAACAATTTCAACAATTTTATTACAATTTTAACAATTGTAATAAAAATTCCAATAAATATAATCTCAAACCAAGTCGATAACAATTTTAATACCAAAAAGGTAAAAAAAAAAGAGTAAAAGCAAAATTGCCCAAGTTTACTAAAAATGCACTATTGAAGTAAAAGTTCCCAGGCAAGGGAAAATGCTAAAATTACACTTTTTACGAGAAAACGAGGTAATTTAGAAGAAAAGTTTATCTTCCTAAGAACTTAGAAGATAGATGAAGTAAATCTATCGTTATCCTTGTTATCCTTATCGTTTAGAATGAAATGATGGCATAAATCTTGAAGTAGTCTAAAAAAAATTACAGAAAGAAATGTGTTCGGTGACATAATATATATAGGTATATATATATAATATTATTTTCGCATTTAGCTCCCTTTATTTATTCTTTTTTTTTCTCTTTAATATTTTTCATTACCTGTATTGTCACGAAGTTCGACACAAAATGGCTTCACTTATATACCAAGTTTCTCACGTAAACTGGAACACTAATCCTACAACTGATGGAAACGAGCTTAAAACGCTGGAGACATGCCACAACGCAATTGTTGCTTACTGAAAACAATATAATCTTCATTCCGCTAATTTTTTCTCTCACATAATACCTTTGCAACTTTATTAAATTACCTCTATTACGATATTCTTTTTACTTCTGGCATTAATATTACTTCTTTCAGCAATTTAAATCAGGGTCGATTTACATTTGAAATGTTTCAACTTTGGATCCATTTGTATTGATTTCAATTTGGATCAAATTTAATTGATTTCAATTTGGATCAAATTTAATTGATTTCAGTTCGGATCAAATTTAATTGATTTCAGTTCGGATCAAATTTAATTGATTTCAGTTCAGATCAAATTTAATTGATTTCAAATCGGATCAAATTTAATTGATGTCAATTTGGATCAGATAGAATTGATTTTTATATGGAATAATTTAAACTGTTTTCAATTTGGGTCAAGTTTAATTGATTCTAATTTGGACCAGATACAATTTGATTTCAATTTGGATCAGATGAAATTGATTTCAATTTGAATCAATTTGAATTCGGCTGCATTTAAATTAATCTAAATTAAAGTCGAGCCGAATTGGATTTGATTCCAATTTATGTCGATCTGAATTGAAATTGATTCAAATTCAAGTCGAGCCGAATTGGATTTGATTCCAATTTATGTCGAGCCGAATTGGATTTGATTCCAATTTATGTCGAGCTGAATTGAAATTGATTCAAATTCAAGTCGAGTCGAATTGAAATTGATTCAAATTCAAGTCGAGCCGAATTGGATTTGATTCCAATTTAAATCGAGCCGAATTCAAATTAATTCAGATTTAAGTTGAGCCGAATTCAAATTGATTTCAATTGAATTCGATAATTCAAATTAATCTAAAATGAAATAAATTTAATTTAATCCAACTTGAAATTAATTCAACGTAATCCCAATTAAAATCAATTCAAATTAATCCAAATTGAAATCAATTGCAATGCATCCAAATTTGAAATGTACCATATTGTAACGAATTTTTCTTATCTTCTTATTCTTTTCAAAAATTCGTACAATAAAATTTATTTAAAATTATAATATCCTAATAATTTCAATAATTTAA
>WNHD01003271.1:0-13358 GCA_011057455.1 Ganaspis sp. Gsp50
AATCGTGTTGGAATTTAGAACGATAATTAATCTTCGCAAATGCCATACACACCAAACGAAATTAATGTACTGCACAATTTGTTTGGTCTGGTCTTAATATAGAAATGTTTACGTCTCTCTGTTGTATTATTAATTATTATTTTAATACTTCTACAATTGTTAGTGTTGAATTGTCTTAAAATGTAATGTAATTGTAATTGTCTTAATTTAATGTGAAAACATTTTCAGAATTTAATGTGAACAAATTTTCGCATTCAATTATTATTTTCTTAATTTGGCATTAGCGGTTATTGGGATTAAATTAATATCAAATGAAGCACGCTTATTGTTCAAATATTGTAGATTTTAGTTAATAAACCAACTCGTGTATATATTTGTATACAATTAATTAAAGTAATAACAATAAAAATCAATAGAGTGCATTTTAAATTAAAAAGAAATTTTCATATTTTTTAATTTGATAATACTGAAACTGTAGTACGAATGAGTAGAAGGGAAATAAAATAATTAGTTTTTGTCGGTCGAAGAGAAATCTTTTTTATAAAAAGTGCTTTTCCTGTATTCAATTTTCATCTATAAAAACAATTCCTCTTGTCCCTCGATATATTTTTCCCCCTTATCTCTTTTATTTGTTACTCGTCCCTATCACGTACTACTTCGCGGTAGAAGAGATGAACCCAATAAAATATCGCATCACCCTCTACACAAACTAATTTCCTGTCTTTAACCACCTCAAGAAGAAAAGGAGGCGAATCCAATCTGTTCGCTACTTATTCTTTATTCTTACCTCGACATCACGAGACTCTTTGACACCATCAGCTTCTATATTTTTTCATCGTGATCCATTCTGTCGATCCAATCATTTTCTTCACACGACAGATAAAGCAATTTCTCATAGTTTACTTTTCTATATATCATTCAAAATTCTTTTTTTTTCGTATTATAATAAATAATGTTATGTATATTTTACAAAAATGTTTGTGATTATCATTTTATATTGGTTTATTTCATCATTTTGTATTGGTTTATTTATCATTTTTCTGTTGGTTCATTTATTATCCATTTTTTTTATTGCGATACATTTCTATTATTGGACATTATTATTGGTCCATTTATAAAACTTCTTTACGTCCATTTTCCTTTTCTTTTCCGTGCTTCTTAAGGGGAAGCAATTTTTCCGGCATTCAATCGATGGCTGTCAGGATGTTGATTTAATAGAAGTACTTATGCTCATTCAATAGCTTTAGTTCAGCCATTATACCTATTTTATGTTCGTAGCTGAAATACTTGAACAATTTCCTCTGAACGCAATTAACTCACTCGTATCAATACTTTACAAAGAATGGCTTCTCCCTAAAAAATTTAAGTTTTTCAAATGAAATTCCAACTCGGTTGAGCCAATAATTTATAGATCTTTGCTTTTGTTTACAAGTCCATTAAAACAAATTCAAAAACTTTGAAAATAGAAAAGTTTTTAATTTATACTATGCATCCACAGGAGAAACAAATTCTTCGCTTTTGGGATTCAAATAGATTTTCTTCAAGTAAATAAATTTTCTTAAAGCTCCTTTGTTTCCCTTAAAATAAGGGGACAGAAGAACTTGAACTATTGCGTTTGTTTATTAGTGAAACAACTTTCGACACTTCTTGGAAAGAGAATTTTTGTTCTCCAAGTCTCTTGAATCAAGTTTCTAACGAGAATTACCAGGAGGTGAAAAAGTTTCAGAGGATTCCCCTGACGCACTCAGTCAATAATTCTTTTTATATTTCACCTTTTATTTATTTTGCACAGAAAATTTGATGTCCGCAAATTGTATATACTGTAACTATTTCGCTGATGGAAAAACTTGGAAAATGTTTCATCTATCTAAATTTGAATTTAATCAATTTTTAAAGAAAAGAATCTTTTATCCAACGTAATAAATACTTCAAAAGGAATGTTACAACTACATTTCTAAAAATTTCAGAATGTAGCGCGATAAATTTCAATCATGTTTTTCAGCAAACAGTGGAATGAAAATCTTGAAGAGCAATACTCGTAAAGGCAATATCGAGATATCGAATTGAAAACGAAAAGAAGAAATACACACAATTCAGATTTTTTGACTTTTTTCAAATTGTAGAAAATTAGATGATTCTGAAAATTGAAAAATCAGTGAATTTTCTAATAAGTGCTGTAAATCTGATATATATTTCTGGTTTTAGAAAAAAGTCAACTTTGGTTATTGCTTTTAGAAAGAAAAGTGGTGAGAGAAAGTGAGCAAGAGGGAAAAAGTGTTGTTTTTTTAGGACGTTCTTACTCACATTAAATTCTCCTTGTCGCTTCTTTCAATCCCTTTTGTCTGCTATCTCATCGGTGGAGATGATTGTCAAAAGTCTGGAAGAGTGCTTTTTGAAAGTTATAGAATTCCTTGCAGCGAAGGCCAAAAGTTCCATCAGCAGTATTTCCACCAAAAGTGAAGACAACTCAGGAATCACAAACGCGTGAAGAGATCTAGATGGAATCTCTAAAACTTGGGTGATTTCTCATTTCAAATGCGACTCCAGCCAACCTTAAATTTCAAAATGATTAGACTAATTTGACTTGGTTTAAACTCTTGAAACTTGTCACAACTATTGCATTTCTTTCGTTTAATTGATAGATACTTTTTATAGACTTTAAAATGATAATTGTATGGACATGAAAATTACGTGAAAAATGAATACTGCAAATGAACTTTTGGATAACTGGAGTATTTGTAAAGATTGAATGTGTGAAAGAGGGAGAATGAAAGATGGAGAAGAGAGCGTAAGAGCAGAAGTAACTTTCAATTGAAAACGGACCGCAGCTTTCCAAAGTGCGGACCAATTAGACGAGGCGGCTGCGAACACAGCAAAACGGACGTTTAATTAAAGTCGTATTCCTTGCCATTTGGTTCGCTTATTGTCTTGGTCAATAATTTAGACTCAAAGCAACCAGCGTTTAAGATCAAAGAGCTCCAACTTCAATTAAACATCTCAAATGTTTATTTTTCAATTCATTTATAAACTCAATATTTAAAAGTCACATTTATATTGTGTTTGATAACGTAAAAAGGATCAGGATTACCTGCAATTATACAATAAAGCAGTTTGCTAAAAGTTCACAAGAAATCTTTATAATTCAGTAGAAGACTGAAAGCTATGAAAAGAATTTAAAACTAAAATTAGTATTTAAATATTAATTTATGAACTTTGATCATCGGATAATTTTAAACTCTTAACGTGGTAAAAACTTTATAATTTAATTTTATTCAGAAGCCCTATACTGCGGTTTAATATAAACAGATTATTAAGTTCGTTATAATGAAGTGAGTGAATTATCAGAGTATCGTAATAAAGTTATTTAATTAACAGAGGCTTTCATAAAACTCGTGAAATTTCCAATCTGTTATTAATCCATTATTACTTAATGTAAAAAATTTATATTTAATACGCCTTTTTGAACATGAAATCCATGTTTCTAAATCCAACTGCAAATCATAATTCTTTATCGATTTTTCATAATTTTGTTTAAATGCAACATTAATGCATTAGTGAATTACAAACTTTAAAATTTATATATAAATATATTTATGCAGGCGAAATGAATGTTTAGGTTGATAAATGATGGCGAACTCATTCATTCGGGTCGAACGGTCGCTTAATCAGGATGTTATCAATCAGACTAGAGTTAGTACCCGTTGGACGGTTTTACCCTTCCCTCTATTTTCCCCTGTTTTCTACTCCATACTTTCTATCTGGACCCTTCTAAAAAATATTTAGGGATTCACTATCGTAGAGTTAAAAAACAAGTTTAAAAAAAGGTTTAAAACCCGTTTCGAGTTTTCCAATTATAGCATATATTAAAATTCTAATGTTAAATTAAAGAGATTAAATTTAAAACAAAAAACAATTTCTTGTTTTACAAAAGTAAAGTTAAATATCATCTCATTGCCTTTTCAATTAAGAGACATGAAAGTAATATTTTTTCCAATTTATTTTATATTGATTTTTCTTTATTTGCTCCTGTTTTCAGTAAACTTGGCTTGGGCAATGCTGCGATAATTCGTTTAGAAGAGCGTGAAAAACACTTTAATCGTGGGGTAATTATCGAGTGATCAATTTACGAGTATGTCTCTATGGAATGAGTAATTTCCAACTCGCATCCCTTGAAAGTTCCTTTACGATTTTTCTTCAACTCAGTTTTAAGCAAGTTACTGTAAAATGGTTAAAGTTTAAGTGCAAAAGCTGGACTTGAAAATTGTGAAGCGAAGTTTGTTCACACAATCGTATTTCTAATACTACTTTTGTAATTTTTTTTAAATTGCAATTTCCTTTTTCTTTTCTTCTCTTATTGATCTTTTTTAGTAAAATTTTTTCCGGTGTTGATTTCTATTTAATGCAACCAATCATCTTGCAATATTTGTGTATTTTGAAACCAGATGCCAACTCTTGATAATCGGCAATAATTTTGCAAATATTCTATTTGTTGAAGAATTTGTAAATACGAATCGTTGTTAAATAATCATTACTCATCATTCTGGCTCATATTTGGCACTGAACTCTGTTTGTGCGGAGAGAGAAATTATTTGTGTGTAAATAGAGAAGACATATAAAGCATACAATTTCATTTCATTCACGCATGTCTAGTAAATTTGCTTGAAAATAAAACAAAAAAATAAGAAAAAAATATGAGCTTTGTGTTAGAAAAAATCACTCTCAGCAGAAAAAGAATAACAATATTTGTTAATGCGTTTTGTCTATATATTATGGATTATAACAAAACATTTTAGCTTATTAGAGAAATTAATTTTCGTTTCTTTATATTTATTGTTTTATGTTCAAATTCTGAAACGTTTTTGTCTATAAACACGGCAATAACGTGTATAATACTGGATTTATTTCATGAATATTCGTCAAACAAATTTTCAATTTAAAACGTTTAATTAAATTATATTCGCATGTCTATTAAATTTAACGTATTTTGTATATAATATCATCATCCTTTGTTTATCTCTTCTAAAAGCAAAAGAGTACAAAAAAGCAAAAAATATCAAAAAATAATTAACATTGCGCAAATTTCAAGCTTTGACTGCAATAAAATTTTCCTAGACATGCTTAAAAGATCCAGAAAGAGAGAATTCAGATTTAAGAGGATATCTAATTTTTTATTTTAGTAAAACCAAGAAAAAAAGACAAAAATGAAGTGGTACGGGTGGTTGCCTGATGTCTTGGCACAGGAACCTGGATGGCCAAAAAGGTAAAAAGCTCGAGAGTAAGACGGAAATATGAAAAGGAAGGAACGAGAAGAAGAAGAAGTCAAGATTAAGGACAAAGATGGCAGGTCACGTTCGTGAAAAATCTGATCCTGTAGGAGGATAGAATCTCCCCGCAAACCTTCTTCAAAAACGGCCTTCTCATAAATTTGCTTTCACTATCGAGATGAAAGTCGTTCCACGAAGATCACCGAGAATTCCATATTTTTACCCAACACTTGGACTCGGACATTTTTAAACTAAAATTTGACATTAAAGCTTTATTAAATTTATCGACATATCGTTTTAAATAACGAGTCAGCTAAAGGCTATAAACTTTTGGTCATTGAGATTTTATAGAATTCAATCAAATATTCCGAGGATCAATTAAAAACAAAATGAGCAACTAAAATGCGGCGACTAATAAAGTAAAATGGAAATTTGAAACTCAACTTCATTATTTGTGTCACATTTATTATTTTGAAATGAAACTCCCAATGATGTCAGAAAATGTTTAGAATTTTATTTTAGAATTATCGTACGATTAAATATTACATTACATTAAAGATTTATGGTTGAATTGGAGAAAATAATAATTTAATACAATGTTGTCGATTGTAATGGGGAAATGGCAATTAGAGTTCATAGAATAGAGAATTGAATATAATTTGCAAAAATGAATAAGAGGAAACTGTGAGAATTATAAAAAGAATTTGTGAAGAATCAATAATGTGCGCTAATTAATTATGGAGATCGGACAGGCCAGATGGAAATAAAGGAGACTCAAATTATTGCAACATTTCTAGAATGGTTGTGATACCAATTAGTTGCAACTCGTTAATTATCTCGATTGTAAATTGATGTGATTCCATTATTAAAGAGTCAGTAAAGTTAAAAAATAATCATGTTTCACTCATGCTAACATATTTCGCTTCAATGACAAATAGTCCGGGCTTGTTTGTAATTAAATATATACAGGTTTAATGTTAATTATGAAAAGAGCCGAATTTCCATTGAATGAAATCATCTACAGTCAACAAATTGAAACCATCAAATATCATGTTTGATAATTAATTAAATAATCAGTGGCAATTATATACAATCAAATGGTGATTAAAAAGAAACTTAATTAAATTACAAAAGAGCTTTAAATTATAGAACGAGAATGCTCTTCGATTTAGTAAAACAAAGGGATTTTCACTTCATTGCTCCAATTGAATTTCAATCGAACCCTTTCCTTGCGATGGAACGAAATCGATTGAGCTTTACCGAAATTGCTGTCATTAGAACACTCAATTTCATCCACTTCAAAAAACAATAATTTCTTTTGATGTACAAAAATATTGACCAGTTACGTGCTTAAAAGAGATGAGTATTATTATTTTAATTATTTAGTACACTTATCTTCTTCCCTACGAGGAAGCAAAATGGTTTGTAGTTTAAGAGTTAATCAGCAAAATAATTTGTTTCAATTTGAGCCTTATAACAAAAAATTTAACCATTTGCTTTTTTTATGACAGAAAATGAAACTTCAAGCATATATTTAATTAAGATTTTACCTTTGAACTGAGAAATGAAAAGAGATTGTCATTCATAAAGTGTCAGGCAGACCCCTGCCTCGTGGGATTCGACCGAGGGTCCAAATGGCCAAGTCGTAAATTGTACCATGAGTAACCTCAGAGGGTAGCAGCTTGCAGGAGCTTTCACACGTCCATATCTCAAGTCAAAACAGTACATACCTAGAACCATTGAGTTAATTATTATTCTTAAAAAATGTAAATTTTAATAATTTTAGAAATGTGTTATTTAGTATACCATTTGATTTAAAAGAACGGATGTTATTTGTATTTAAAAATAATAAGTCAAAATTTCTCAAGTGAGCTAAGTGAACAAAAAAAATTCTCGTATCGGGCTGAAACTTCCACATATAGAGTATAGAGCTGTGGACGAGTATTTCAGCCATTTATTAAGTTTCATCAAAAAGTGTAGATATATTTGTTATCAATTTTAAGTTTTTTAAGATTTTTAAAATAGATAGATAGATATAGATGGATGGATGGATAGATAGATATATAGATAATTGAATCGATAAATTATCTATCTATCTATCTATTCAATTTTCATGAAAAAAATTATAAACAATTTGTACAAAAAAGTTTGTATTGTTTTCTGTAATTAAGTAACTTTACTTAAAATGCTTATTGTTTTCTTTCCACTTAATTACTTTAATCTAAAAGATCGAAACAAATTTAAAACAGAGTTAAAAATATTTTTGCATAAAGATAGAAATTTAATCATAAATTGAATATTAGCTTGCATGAAATAAACTTTACAACATCCTTTCAGTCTGAGCAAGCTTATTTAGTTTACTTTAATCACTTAATTCGCATTAAGATAAGACAAGTAAGTTTATGGAAATTCGTATACAACTTGGTTATTTAACATAGAAAACACGTTGCTGGCATTACTTTTCTAATTACGTTACATTCTGAGTCGAAAATAGAGTTTTGAAATCTACTCATCATATTTTAGCATTAATGCTAAGTAATTAGAATTAAACCCTCTGAATGACTCAGGTGGAATATTTTTTCTGAAAGAAATTGTGTGTCCATGTAGGTGCCGCGCTTTGGGTATAATAAATTTTCATCAAGGGGGAAGAGTTTGCCAACTAATAGCCTCCCTTTAACGTTTAATTAACCTGACAAGGTGCCCAAATTACGTCAGGACGTATGAAGTTCACGCTTTGGGTTAATCAACAAGCTTTTAAAAGCAACTTTACAGCTGATAGTCAAAGGGATAAAGAAAATATAAAATCGCCTTTCACAATATAAAATCTGGTCCAGTAATTTAAATCCAGTATTAAAAAAGCGAACGAAGGGCCTTTTCACAAGAAGAATATCTACCTGCTTCCCTTTGAACTCAAGTAAAAATATCAGTTATAAAATATGAAAGCGTTCATTCAACTGTGTAATGTATGCAAAAAGGATTAAAATACGTAGAATAATTTTCTTTACAGATAAAAGACAAAGCTGAGACATCTTTAGTTTAAAATTCTTGCAATTCATTTAAAAATACTTTAGGAATTTCTGCCTTTAATCTATGCAAACATACTTTTAATTTGATCAATTTCTTTATATCTGTACATTCGTTTGCATTCAAATAAACATCAGAGTGTAATTCTTTTGCCGGATGTTATACCAAGTAGAATAGAGTTGCGTTAATTATTTTTTAATTAAAACATTTTCCATTTCATTCTATACTAGTTTATGAAATTTGTAGAGAATAATGAAAAATGGAATTCTTTCGTGAATCATCTGTCATATGTAAAAAGGGAGCGAATTGTAAACGAGAGCCCGAGGGGATGCATTCGTGGCACGTCAGGTTCACAAAAAATGTCGGATTAATCGACTAGTGCTACGGCAAATTGAGCCAAGCGTTTTTTGACAGCTTGGCTGAGCGAGTTTTGCAATCTAAAGCAGCTTTACCCCAAAATCCGTGTTCTTCTCTGCACTAAACTTAAGTTTCCTAACTAGCAACAAGAAAGCCTTCAAAATCTTAAAAATGCAAAAAAAATTATATAACAATTTTCGACAAATTAAATAGTAAACGGAATCTTTAAAAATGTTAATTAACATATTTGAAATTTGTCTTCAAAATTCAGCATAAACTTTCGACTTCAAGAGTGCTAATAAAAGCTAAGTTCCAGGGCAGAATTTATTATACGATATAAATGTATCGTTTAAAATGCTAATTTTTGTAAATTCAAACTATTAGAATGCCAAGTAGATTTTAAATTTAAACCATATAATATATAAGCTTAATGTTGGAAAATTTTAAATGAACAACAAAATAAAGGATTCAATTGAACATCACTTGAAAATTGTGTCTAATATATTAAACACAAGTCGATTAAACGTATTTTTAATTAATTGGAATTTAATTATGCATGTTAGAAT
The DNA here is from genome assembly GCA_011057455.1 of Ganaspis sp. Gsp50. Lineage (NCBI taxonomy): Eukaryota > Metazoa > Arthropoda > Insecta > Hymenoptera > Figitidae > Ganaspis > Ganaspis sp. Gsp50. The sequence goes on from WNHD01003271.1 coordinate 9,212, forward strand.
TAATTTCCATATTGAATTCAGTTTGAAAATCGTTTTAAATAATAGAGGATTAATTTAAATTTTGAATAAAATAGACTGTAATGTCAAAAATGGAACTTTGTATTAATAACAAAAAGGATATATTTAACTTTTACTAATCTATAGATTAGTAAAATCTAATCAAATAAAATTAATCTAATCTATAGATTAGATACTAATCTATACTAATTTGTAGATTAGTCAAAGTTACAATTTCATGAAATTCTTATAAATTTATGTTCGCATAATTGAGTAATATTTTTATAAATTGTAGTTAGATTACTCTGATATTAGGGCCCTTTGAATTTTAAATATTATTTAAATCAATCAAAGTTTCAATAGATTTAAATCTGGATGGATCGAAATTGGAGTAAAGTGAAATTAGCATCATTTGAAAAGATAATTAAACTGTTTGAATTTTGTATGAATACAAATCATTAATAAGCCTTTTCACCTATAATTGATGTTTTTTGGCATCTTAATAAAGAAAAGTAAACTTAAAAATAAATGAAATGAAGTGATAGATTAATGGACTTGAATTTGAAGAAGTACCCGCCTAGTTTGTTGGACAGCCGAGTTTTGTTTGAATAGTGATAAAATAAATTAGCGGGTAACCAAGAATTCAAAGCTCCGGTTGGTTGTTTGGACTTTTTTTAAAGGGCGCTTTTTCGATGTGTTTTCTGCAGCGAATAGGAGGAATTTCAAGTTGGAGCTTCACAACGGATGGAACCGTTGGTTGCGGGGCCATCCGGTCTGGAACTCCAGCAACTAATTGCGACTAGCAATTTGTCACCTAGATAAATGGCAGTCGTCAGCGCAGTGCCGTAGGTAGAACTTGGCCCCAGATACTTTGACTTCGCCTCGCTTTGTCCTTCCAAATGCATTTCAAGTTATTTATAAAAAAAAGGAACTGAAATTAATTCTATCATTATGAAGAAAAAACAATGTTTGCAATTTTTTTATTTTGTTCATTTTCTTTTATATTTCATTCGTCCGTTTTCACAGGGCTGCTCAAGTTTTGATTTATTATTTTAAATATCAAAAATTTAAATATAAAGAACTTAATGTTATAAACTTAACTAAATGTTTCTAAAGTGTTTTAAAAGAAGCAATTACTTTTACAATTAATAAAAGAAAAATAAAACAAGTGTTTAGGTACGAATTTTAAAAAATAACTCAAGTTTTGTTATATTTATTGCTTACTATTTTTAAATTAATTCTTCTCGATTACTATGCAAATATAGTAATATATGCGTACGTTGCATTATGAAAGCTTAACGTAGTGAAAACTCGCGCAGAAAAACATTTCTCCAGCCAAAGTAAAGTTGGCGTGGAAATAACGCATTTTCTCTGTTCATTCGTTTTACGAGTTTCAACTCTTCTCTCTTCTGAATTAGGCTTTTGACCTATTCAGAATGTCACATATATACTTCTGTTTCACACTCCAAACTACGTTTCGTTTCAAAATTTATTAATCGCTGTCCTGAATTGCCTTTTTTAAAATAGAGTTTTCACGAAACAGGACATTTATCACATCTTTCAACATTTTCTCATATATCCATAATTTTCTTTTCTTGACTTCTTTTTCCCTTCAACTAATTCGATTTACTTAAATTTAATTTTTGTAAAATATTGAGAAAAACACAGTAAAGCAAAGTTGTATTTTTAAAATCGTTTTCCTGCATTTTCAAGCTCACATCATTTTTCTTTTTTTTTATTGACAACTATTTATGTAGCAAAGAAATTTACGTATTTTAAATTACGTCATAAAATTAATAAATTACAATTTTAGGTATTGAAGATAACGTACACATGATTAATAAAAAACATATAAGGTTAAATTTCAATAAAAGCGATAGAAACTGTATGTCTTAATTCTCTGGAGTTCTTAAGTAGTATAAACAGAGTTTAGTCAGACATTCATTTTCGAACTTTCTCATGCAATTAGATTAAATAAGTAAATCATTGTATTCAATTAAATATATCATTTACGATTTCTACAAATATAATAATAACTCGCATAAATTTACATTGATTGGAACTTTTATTGTACGTATGCAAATTATATGAATTGATTTAAGAAAAATTGTATAATTTTTCACATCCTATTATGCGCTGTTATTAATAGTATTTTTAAACAGTTACTTATTTGTATTAATTGAAAAATTAAATTTAAACATATAACACTTAAATAACTTGATTTCTAAATACAATTTTTGAAAAAATATATTTACCTTCGTGTTATTAAAAATTGTTAATAAACACAGTTTGTTTAATTATTAGATAAAATCTGCTTTTTCCACTAACGGTAAACGACCAACATAAATGACTTTAGATTTTTTTAAAAAGCGTTAAAGCTTGAGCAGAAAAGTACACGATAAAAATTAAAAGTTGCTTGGTAGAAAAAAATGGAATCGAGGTGTGCGCAATTTTCTAAAGTTTGCTCCACTAATTACGGTTGAAGGCTTCGCCATCTAGTTTTGTATTCGATATCAAGTTCCTATTGTTTTTAGTCTCATTATATGGACCATAAACTCTGTATGTTACATTAAAAAGTTTTAAACAAAGTTCAGAACTTTATAATGATTTTATCTCATTAAAATTATTCAACCTTGTTGTCCGAAATTTAGTAGCATAATTTAATTTTCACTACATTATAATTATTTTTTCATTTATATTTTAAACTTTAGTTTAAAGTTTAAATTTTAAATTAAACTTTAGGTAATAATACACTGTGAAAAAAATAATACATTTTCATGAATGTTTTATTTTCTAATATTCATAAGTTACAAAATAAATTAATTATTATAAATAAATAAATTTGAATAAGCAACTAACTTTTGAATTCAGAAAAATAAAATTCAATTTAAATACTGGCTTTTTAAATTTTATATCATTAAATGTGTTAAGTACATGAAAATAAGAACAACAAGTTTAACTACAAATAGAAGATAATAGTTAAAAGTAAAAGGAATAAACAACTTGAAAATGTTAAATACATTTTCTCCTGGAGGAATTATTCCTAGGAGAAAGATTCTCGAAATACACTTTTTTATTGCAAGAACAAAACATTAAGAAAACTTTTAAATTTAATCAATCCATGGAGTTCACGTTGTCTCATTTAATACTCCTCTCACTTGAAGAAACTAAAAAACTTTTCTATGAAATTACTAAATTTATAAATTTACTACTCAACCGATATTATTGTATTAAATAATCCATATATAATTGGATATATTTCTACTAACAATGCACAACCTTTATTCTTGAAAGCTGACTGAGAGAATTTCTATTATATATTTAAGATTCAACGCTATAGGTGTAAAAACAGTAAAATGTGGTAAATTCATCAAAATCAGCTTTATACACCAGAATTAAAATCACAGGCGTTGACACTTTTTAGTTCGATGCTCAAACTGAAAGTTTAAAGAAAGCCTTTGTTCTTCTAAATCTAAGGCATTGTTCTACAATTAAATATAAAAAATTATAGTTTCCCGATACAGTCTGGACCTGGGCGATATTTCATCGACAATTCCGATAAAAACTACATGTACAAGGACGCGATTGGAACTCTCTCTTTCTTCCACTTCCTGGTGTACCAATTGTAATTTATTTTCCCAAGCAGTATTTCGACAACAAAATATTTCAAATTTGTTATTTTTAACGAGCGCTGGTTATTAAATCTAGTAAAAAATGCTTCCTTCCACATGAGAAGTTATTGAAAGAACCTGAACGTTACGTTGTCAATTAGTCAATAAACAAAATCAATTCCTATTCAGTAAACTCTTAAGCAATGGAGAAATAATGTTTTCAGAAATTTAAAATTTATTAAAATAATTTTCCAATAATTTTCTGTTCTTTCAAAGGATATAATGTAATAAGGAGAAAATAATTGAAACTTTAAATACATCTTGGATATACAGTAGAACCCCGGTTATCCGAGTTCTCTTTATTCGAGGTCTCGATAATCCGAGGTGTTTATTGCATCGTTTAAAAATATTCTAAATATTGTTTTTATAACTTAAAAAATTTTTTAAAGAATATGTATTACAAAAAAGTACTGTTTATTTTGTTGTTTGTACAAATAAAAAAATAAAATATAGACTAGTGGAAAATTATGTTCATTTAT
>WNHD01003272.1:0-13553 GCA_011057455.1 Ganaspis sp. Gsp50
AATAATTTGACAAAAGTAATTTATTTAAATAATTAATAAAATGTAAATTAATTGTTAACAATTTAAAACATTGATTCGTAAGTCTTAAGAGCTGCAAAATTAAGTAACTAGTTGTTTCTCTGCTACATTAGATATTTAAGATTGATTAACAAGTAGAGTATTCTATGTTATGATAGTCCAGTGGATAGCACATCTGACTAACAACTGAAGGGTGTCGGGTTCGATTCCTCGTGACTGCGAAAATATTTCGCTATATCAGAATTTGATTAATTATAAGTTCAGATGTTCTAAATTATAAGAAATTGTATAATTGACGAAGAAAATGAGTACAAATTCTTTTTTTCTTTTTTTAAATTTCTCTTTGGGGATCAGCAAATCGTAAAAAATGCAATTTTAAAAATCATCAAAAAATGATCAAAATATGGGACACATTTTCGTCAATATGAAGAGTCAATTTGACGAAAACTTGATCGTCAATTTGATGCCAAATTGACGTCAAATTAACTAGTCATTTCTCTTTGGGAATTTTCTAATATTTATTGTATTTTTTGAATGAAAGTAAAATTTTACCTTTCAAGAAAAATCATGTGTATTTTTATGAAGCAAAAATTTTTTTTTACTTATTTTTTCTATTACAATATTATAAACATTTTATTATTTATATTTAAATTATAAATTTTTGCAAAACCATGTGCGTGTATATACATTTACTTGTTAAAAAGAAAGATATATACTCATACCTTAAAATAAATGACTGTTTTTCACTAGTTTTAGTAAAAGAATGTTTTTGAAATGAGTAACTATGCTGTGTTTAATTGAAAAAACTATTTAAAATTTAATAAATATTATTAAAATTAATATATTTTTCATTTATTTGTAGAATACAACATTAATACATACAATAAATAGAAATGTGAGAGGGAACGCTTTATTAAACTGGTTGGGGAACAGCTAGTTTCCTTATTACTTCCCGACTAGAAATTCTAGATTAGAGTCCGTTCTGATGACCGTTGCAGAACTAGTAGTGTCTTAACTATTTTTCCTGATCGGTGCCCGACTGCAGATAGGGATATCCAACTAGGACCCTATTAAATTCCAATCTAAATTTCTAATTGGGATATTTAAGTAGTCTAAAGTATTTTATCAAATTAGAAGACAACAATTTTTGGTAAGGTTAGAAAAAGCGATATATATCGAATTACTTTCACATATCGAATACGCCGAGAGATCATTCAATCTCAATCCGTTTTACTCCGATTCTTTCTTGCCCAATTGAAAAAAGCGACGTCAAAAGTTACATATCATCTGAAGTATTAAAATAGGTAATAAATGAAGTAAAATATTACGTCAAAAATGACGTCAAATTATACGCCGTAAAATGGGATATCAAAAGACGTCTTTTATGACGTCCTCCTTGACGTCCTTTTTTATGATTTTGTTTTTACGTCATTTTTATATAGTTTTTTTAATATTAATATACAATAATATACAATAATATACAATAAATATACAATAATTATTTTTAATTATGATATATTTAATTGCAAAAACTATTATTTATAAAAAATGTACTAATCTACACTACTTTTGTTTGAAATAGATTTTTAATTTTTAATTGCGTTTTATAATTTCTTAAAAATTTGTAAGGGAAATTAAAACGTTGGTGCGATTTGGTGAATAGTTTGAAACATGGCTGAAATTGTTTAAATCATTAGTTCCTAATTTCAAGGGATTTGGCCCATATTTTGTAGGATTTCGCCCACAGTTGCTTTTTCGAGGTGGGTTTCATAATTATGAACATCCCTGACTTTTCTCTGACTTGTGGCAAACCTGCGACACGATTTATTACATTTTCTAGTTATTTATTTATCATATGATTTATTATTATTTATTTTAAATAAAAAAATATTTTCTTTTCTTTATAATTTTAATGACGAATTTGAGAAAAATAAAGAAAACTTTATTTTCAAGTAAACTTTATTCTGTCAGAAAGTAGTGTGAGAAGGTCAAGGTTGAAGTAATGTATAAATCAATTTCTTTCTAATGATGGTTTGAAGTACATAAGTAGCAAGGTTTTTAAAAAAACATTCTTCTTTTCATTAAGAAGCGCTTTCGTGTTCACAATAACTAGAAACATTTCCGGATATCTCCAAGAAAATCAATCAACTTTTAAAACGAAATCGTTTCATATATTAATTATAAATTCTATCCAAATGAGCAAAAAAAATTGTTGATAAATTAAGGCCCCGCACAATGGTGAAAACAAGTGTTTTTGGACAAAGCAACTTTCAAATTATAATTTTGATCGCGATTTAATGCTTTTTCTTAACTAAAGCCAAAAAAATTTCCATCGCTTTCTCGAAGCCAATTTAACAAATAAATTTATTTTGAAACATTTTTTTACTAACTCTAGGTTTTAGAGTTTTGATAAAATTAATTTGGAAAAATAGTAATCTTTAAATAAAGATAAACTAAGGAAATAAGGAATTATGTAGCTTGAATTGGTCACACACAAGCCAAAAAGCCTGAAAAGGAAAAAACAAATAAAATACGGAATAATGCCCACATTAGAAATAAAATGGTATAATGAAAAAACAAACGCTTTTGTAAGTTATTTGCAAAAATTTCCATATAATAATTTTTCCTTCTGTAATCTGCAGTTTTTATGCGTTTATAAAATGCATCAAAGAGTACGAGTGTATAGTTCGCTATCAATAAATAATTCACCGAGTGCCGCCGACTTTCAACAGAAGCAAATAAACTATGAATGAAATTAATAACAGAATATGTAACACGATTTTCAAATCGTGATCGAATTTGCAAAGCAGCTAGTGAATGTAAAATTTTAATATTCATTTATAAGTTAGACCCTGCACAGCTGTAAATATTTAATTTATTGATTATATTATCAGTAGCATCACACATTTGATAATATTGGTATATAATTGTGTCCTAAAAATGCTACATTACTAGAATACTATACTGAGAAAAATAATAATGTAATGTTAACAACAATAATGTTGAGGAATTTTGTTTCCTTTAATAAAGTGTGGTTGAATTTAGGGGAGAGTGGAGCTAAATCGGCCACGGGGCTAAACCGGACACTTCGATTCTCTACGAAACTATAATGTGTTGATAAAGTGAATTTTTTTTTATAAAAGTGGCATCATATGATGCATGTATGGCATAGGTCACGATGACATAGCATCGGTTAAGTATGGTGTTAAAAATCAAAACGTGCGGTTAAAGAGTTTTTTTCTATGATTGTAAAAATTACGTGTCTTATACTTTTTGGGTTTATTGTATTCAATTGAAGTAAAAAATTGTGATTCAAGTTTTATTAAAAGTATAATTTATACTAATTTTAGGATAAGTAATATTGTTTTGACAACTTGAATACCAAAAAAAATTTTTCGGCTTGAAGGTAAAGTGACCGCTTGGGGCTGAACTGGAAGAAAAGGAGTGGGGCTAAATCGGACAGTTTATTTTTTAAATTTCTTTATGCGTGACAATTGTAAACAAGTTCAAAGAAATCATACTTAGAAAAATTCTTTAATAGAAATATTTTGAATTGCTCCCTCAGAATTTTGCATCCTGGGTATGATTGATACGGGCCTCTGTAAGATTAAAACTATCCTATATCTTAAGCAATGAATTTATATTAAGTCAAATTGTGAAATAATTTCAAATATAGTTCGGTTTAATTTCAATACTTTTTGAACGGAGCATCGACGTTTAATCATCTTCCTGCAGATAGCAGGGGAGCAGATAGTCGGACCGTTGGTAAGGATTGCTAGGGCGAATCTGATTCTAGGTTACATCCCGGAAGCCTGGAGAGGTAGGAAGGTGGTCTTCATATCAAAAGCGGGCAGAAATGGATACACCTCACCAAAGGATTTTCGTCCTATCAGCCTAACATCTTTCATATTAAAGACGATAAAAAGACTTGTGGATAGATACATCCGCTGCGAGACCCTGTCCAGTTACCCACTGCACAAGTATCAACATGCCTTTAGAGCGGGTCGCTCTACTGAATCAGCCTTGGCTAGAGCAGTTCACTTAATTGAGGGACAGCTTGAAGCTAAAGTGTTTGCTATAGAAGTCTTTATAGACATTGAGGGTCAGGTCAACCACTTCTTTTGACAGCGCGAGCGAAATACCTGGGAGTCATCCTGGATAGGAAGTTGGCCTGGAACTATCATTTGGAGGACAAGTGCAATAAATTCACGACTGCCCTGTGGCAATGTAAAAGAGCAATAGGAAACAGCTGGGGTTTAAAAGCGGATACACTATTGTGGATCTATAAGGCGATTTAGATTCCTAGACTAACATACACGGAGAAGAAAATAAGGTTATGGTTACTTGAGCCACCAGTAAAAACTGCTTGCGTGACTCAAGTAACGACTCTCAAGTCAGCGCAACTTAGGACTCATGCAGTTGCAACTTGGGTCTACGGTAGAGTCAGCTGAGTCACGGGTAGAGATCTTATGACTGCCAGCTAACTACTACTTGAGACCCAAGTTGCGTTAACTTCAGTGCCGTTACTTGAGTCAAACGAGCAGTTTCTACTGGTGGCTCAAGTAATCATAACCTTATTTTCTTCTCCGTGTATATGCATCTGTGTTCTGGTGGAGTAGAGTCGAAGTATTGTCGGCCAAAAACCGACTTAAAACAGTAAGGGGGATGGTCCTTAGGAGCATCACGGGGGCTATAGGCACTACGCCTACTATGTCTCTGGGTGTCCTTTTCGGGCTAGAACCTTTACATCTTACCATCAACTCAGAGGCAGTTAAAGCTGCCCTGAGATTGGGAAATGGACTGGAACGGAAGAAAATGGGAGGAAGGAGTCTTCCGGTGTCTCTAGTGGAGAAACCTGTCTTTAAATTGAATAGAGACAGAATCCCCCCATGCTACCTCTTTGATCATAAATACAAAATCACCATCTTATCGAAAGAGTATTGAAAAAAATGGGCTGGGCGCCTCTTTCGGCGAACGGTGACATCTGGTACACCGATGGATCCGGAGAGATAGAAGGCGCTGGCGCTAAAATCTATTATGAGACGACTATGGAGGGCTCGTCATTTAAGTTAGGGTCCACTGTTATAGTCTCACAAGCTGAAACCACGGCTCTGCTCTATGCAGCTCTTGAGGCTATGGTTCTTTGCTGCGGGAAAAATGTATTTTTTCTGTCGGAAAGCAAGGTGACTTTGGTTGCCTTGAACAAATTCTCAAATAACTTTCAGTTTGTGTGGGAATGTCACTTGACATTGAACAGACTATCCGAGACAAACCGCGTAACCCTTCTATGGGTCCCTAGACACTGTAAAATAAAGGCTAATGAGAATGCGGATAGATTATAGCAAAAGCGGGCAGCAGGGACCACATCTTTGGACCTGAACCGCCGATAGGTGTCTCTAATGCGAGACAGGCCTTGGAATTCAAACAATGGTTACTCGCAAAACACCAAAAGGAGTGGATTCGCACTGCTGGACGTAGGCAAGCTAAATCACCGCTAGGAGACACTATCAACCTGAAACCAGCTGCCGAATTCTGCAGACTCAACAGGAAAGATGCTAGAATCCACACGCAGGTTATAACCGGTCATGGAGATCTATGCTATCACAAGCGCAATTTGGGTTTAGTAGACGACCCAATGTGTCGGAAGTGTGGCGCGGAGATCGAAACTTCCGTACATATCCTCTGCCACTGTGATAAATACGTGTCTTTATGAGATTTATATCAATCTTTCACATATATTGATATTTGAACTTATAGGAACTCTAATTTTTTCAAAACTCTTTTCAAACATGGTCAAATATTTCTTTCAACACAAAATAGAACACATATGTGAAAACATGTGAAAATTGACAAACACTGAAGCCGATCGATCGTCATATTGATTCTATCAGTGGAAAATCCAGGGACGTGAAAATTGTCTTCGTGCCCTGTGACAATTATATTCTTGTTCTGCAAAACTAACCATTGGCATAGTATAAATTCAAGTCCAAATTACCAGCTAGTCAAGTAACGACTTAAGACTTTTTTTTCTGTGAAATACTCTTGGCCCCCGGAGCATTCAATGCATCAAGGGAAGAAAAGCGACCGTTTTTGAAGCCACCTCTGTTTTTGGTGGAAGACAAGACGCTGTCCAGATCACCGAGTTTAAATAGTCTTGCCAGCGTGTCAAGTGCAAAAAGCGTGGGTAGTTGCAGAAATATGTCCAGCAACATGTTACAGCAACATGTCCTCGGATGATTTTGCAAGCTGCAAGCGAGATCGAAATGAATCTTTGCAGCTGAGAGCACAGGAGCTGTCTAGCGTCAAAATGATGCAGGCAGAGCTAGAAAAGATGTTGGCAGCATGCAAGAAGCAGCTAAACGTAAACCAAACTATCAAAGACGGTTTGAGGAAGTTTGAAGCATTACTTGCGCGACGCTGAGAAGCACCAGGAAGCAGACGAGGTAGACACGAAACACTACAGGGGTCTAGATTATGCTGCAGACTCTCACAAGTACAGGAAGGAAAAAAGTTGTCAGTTAGCAGCCGACACTTTAAGACAAGTTGTGTTGACAACAGAAAAAGGAGAAAAGAGGCCCCTCAGCAGTCCAGAGGAAGCCTCAAGAAAAGCCAGAAAAGAGGATACTCATCTCGAACGAGCGAAAACGCCTCAAAAAAAGAAGGAAAACTAGAAGAAGAAAGCCAAAATGAACAAGAGCACAACCCTGGATATTTTGCGAGCATCTATGAAGCTCATTCGGGTTTCCAAAGGACAGACGTACGCGTCTGTACTTGGAAAGCTTCGGAAGTTGATCCGGAGTTGTGCCAATCTGAAGTAATTGGTGCTCGGCAAACACGGAAAGGTGATCTCCTCCTAAAGTTGGGAGGGGATTCAAACAGGGAGATGTTTACGCAAAGGTATCGGAAGCAGTTGGAGAGATGGCGACTGTCCAAGTGCCGGATAACCCGAAAGGTGCGGCAGTTAACCCAACCCGACATAACCTTGTAGTGCGGGCTACAAGGTATCTGTAAGCAGATTCCACACAATGATCCTCGCAAAATAAATTTAATTTCGTGTGATTTGATACATTTACAAGCAGCTGGATGGTCACAAATTAGGACATTTACGTTTCATCTGTCGAAAAGCGATATTTCAGTTGAATTTATTACTTAAAAACATAACCTCACTTTCAGTGTTTTTCTGGTACCGTTACCTTAAATTTTCGATTTTTGCAAACTGAATGGATTGTATAAAAAGCAAATTAAACCGGACTGAACATAAAAAATTACGATAAGCATTGTGTGGGAAATGTGAAGAAAAAGAATCAGTGTTTAGTTTAATGCCTGAGTCAGGGCCTTTGAAAACAGTATCTGATTAACCTCATGAATGTAGAAGCATGATTTGAGAATTGAGAAGAAAAAAGATCATATCGGCTTATCCTTCAAAGCTTTAAAGGTGGGATTATGACGTCAAGCTGGCCTTTATTTGAATCGACCTATGACCTCTTCGGTCAAAACGCGGTCTTAACACGCGAACGTGAATTGTGTGCAAACTTGCAACATATCAACGTAATTGCATGGTGTGAAAAGGAAAATTTGTACAAAAATTTCTGCATATACAAATTTAATTTCATGACTATTATGAAATAAAAAAATTGCACACAATCCAAGACTTAAATGGCCTACATGTAAATTTGTACAAAAAAAATGTTTCAATAATTATTTATTTTCAATCTAGCCAATACTTTACGTGGATGAATCTGAGTCAGGTAATTTTGTCTCGTGTAAACAAATTAAAAATTGATTAAAAAATATTGGTAGGAATCGAGAATTGTGGAAAAATAAAGCTGATAAATTATTATTTGCAGCTTTTATTTCAGGCCGCAAACTGTGGGAGACAATTTACAGATGAATGGACGGCTGATAAATCAACCTATAAAGCTTGAAACGTTAAAAAAAATTTCTCATTCATTTGTATAAAGTTTTATGATAGATTTAAAAGCTATCTATACGCCATTAAATTTACTCAATTTAATTTTTTCTGGGTAATTAATTTACATTATTGCTTTTAGAAAGGGTAAATTTATTAATCTGTAAACGGATGCAAATTTAAAGGAGATAGTTCATGAAATGTGACGTGATTTGAATAAAAGGGACCTAAGAGGCAAAGTAGCAATTTTACAGGTGAAAGAAAAAAAGAAGTAAAATCTTTCAGATTAATTTGTAATTAATTAATAAATAATTACGATTTGATAAAGAACAAAAATTTGGTAAAAATGTTATACGGTTTTTTTACTCTCTAGATCTTAGTTAGTGATTTTCTTTTAATTCAATGTCAAAAAGTCGTTTACTAATTGAAGTAGTAAAAATGTACCAATTTTTAGTTAAAAAGAAACATGCGTTTGGAGTTTTGAACGATCAAATGAAACGAAATTTTCATTCATTTATTTTTTAAAATGTAAATATGTTCAAAAATATTAATTTATAATATTTAACTTACATTTTATTATTATTAGAAAACAGTTGTAAATTTTTTCTTATGTTAATTCTTGAAGAAATAAAAATGAAACAAAACAATTCGTTCAAATGAACGTTCAGAACTTCAGCAACATAAAGGAACTACTAATTTTTTTTAAAAAAAAACTGCTACACCGACAAAAAATTCATACTATTAACAACGGAAATATGGTTGGATAAAAGGATTACTAGTTTTATTTTTAAGATTATTGGACTTATGATTAACTTCACTTGGTCTTATTTAAGATAACAAAGTTAATTGATTCTATAAGATTCTTTAGTTAATTTTACAAAATTTAGGTTGTAAAATCACTTTTATTTGAAAGAGTAAAAGTTCACATATATTTCAGTCAATAGTAATTTACTAATTTACTTATTACAAATTATTACTAATTAGTAAATTAGTATTAATAATTAGTAAATTACTATTGACTGAAATATATGTGAACTTAGTAGTTTTCTGTCAAAAATTAGTAGTTTTTTTAAAATAAATATTAGTATTTTTTTATTAACAATTAGTATAAATCTTTACTATATTTCAATCCACAAAAACTGACTAATCCAGTTTGAGGAATGTATAGAAATAATTTAATTTAACAGTTTCTTTTTGAGCGCCAATTTTACAAAAAACAATGTTTATTTCTCTACCTTTATATTTCATATTTAAATTATTTTCGAGACATTAGCGTAATTTCTCTTTAAATTTTTACTGTTCCTGAAAGTAGGAATGCATTTTTAAAAACCTAATTAAAACTTTAAATTAAAATTTTATTGCCCTTGTAATTTATTCAAAATATTTTAAATTACACTCATAACAAAGTTTCTATTGAGAAAAATATAAACGATGGCATATGCTGTCTACAGAAAAGTTTTGAACCTTAACGGAAATAAATTTTCCAAAACAAAGCAAATATCTTTTTAATTAAAGTGAGTTTCTGAAGGCCTGGGAAAAGTTAAAGACGAGAAAAGCTCTTTATTCTATTTGAATGCTATTAATGCTATTCAAAACCAAATCATTTTTTTAATATTTTTAGATTTCAAAATTGGAGCAAAAATTGAATTTTCAATAACCGAATTGCTATTTTCATATAGATTTTAAAAACGCCATGAAATTTCAAAGTTATTGATTAATTGTCTAAATATTGTTTTATTAAAAAACTTGTTAAAAACATAAAAATTCTACTATTTTTCATAAAAGAGTTCTTCACTTTGTGCACAAGTTTTTATTTAATTTATGCCTTTAGACACTGTACAAAACTGCAAATCGACAGAAAGAATTTTGTAGATCCAATAATTATAATATATATAAAACTACAAATCTGAGATAATAACATTTTCAGTTGTACAATTTATTTAAAAATTTGTTTCAGTTAGAAAATTTGCAAATTGCAAAATCGTTGCATCTCTATATTAAAAATGGCTTTATTGGAATTTTTAACGCAAGAGCTTGAAAAGAGAAAAAAATTTACCTTCGACGTGATAGACTTTCAAAGATTTAGTGAGCATGTAACATAAACTAGAAATTCTCTAACAAACTTTTTTTCAACGTTAATGGGACAGTTATGGTTGCAAAAAATGATAATTAATTAAAATTATAATTAATAATAACTGTAAATACATTTGAAACATAAACAAATACTTCAATGTAAAAAGTAATAAAACAAAGTATAAAAATAAAGTAATAAAAACAAAAGTACATAAAAAAATGAATCGACGCAACGAATTTCTTTTTTAATATTTTTTTTAAAACATAGATAAATTAACGCAATTATCAGTCTATAATTATTTATGAAGTACAGAGAATCAATTTTGTGGTATATTGATTAGTACCACAATTATTTACTATACACAAAGAATGAGTAATTTAATAATAATACAAGATGCAATAATAATACAAGATGTAATAAAAAAAAAACAAAATTGACTGTAATTAAAATCGTACATTTACGTATTATCGGATTTTTAAATTATAAAAAGAACTCACCCCTTTCAATTACGCTTGCAATTAATTATATACTCTGAAACTATGTATAAACACGATATTGTGTATAAATAAACTTGCTATTCTATAAAGAATAGGGTTATAACCAGTTTAAATATGTGAAGGATATAAAAAGAAATATTCTCGAAAAAAAGTATTCCTCTTTAAGAATAAAAGACACATGTATTTTACAAATTCCATTATTGTGAATGTAAGGAGGGGGGCATTGCCCCCGAGCACACCAACCCCCATGTTTAATTTTTTTTTTTCAATTTGTATCAAAAACGTATTCTTCTTTATCAAAGAAATAAAAATTCGTTTTTAAATAAGTATGCATAATTGTACTCTGCAACGTAATTATTTTTCAAAAAAGTTCTCTGGTTCAATTGCTTCTAACATTTTTTAAAACAATTTCACCTCTTTATAATGCCACAGATATTTGTTAATTTGTCGAAAAATTGTGGTGAATCAATGTGTTTCCATGCATGGAGTATTTATTGACTCAATAAATTACTCTGTTTTCTTTATAGTCGATAAAAACGCTGATGAAATTTACTAATAAAGTATCACGAAAGTATAATGTACCTGGCACTAAATAAACTACTCCCTTAATTGCACAAATTTATTTCTACTCTCAAAAACATTCAATTTCAGTTTGTAAATTAAACAAATAAACTTTTCAACTCCCACACTATTTACTTTTCCGTGAATTAACTTAATCAAGAATCGCAATAGGAATCTAATAGCCCAAAAAGACACTAGAATTAAAAATGTGATCGAAATCCTAATAAAAGTAAATCGAAAAATTTTAATTGCCATAATAAATTTTGCATCTAATTGTATCAGTAATAAAGGTCGAGGAAATTTGAATTTAGCAAATTGAGCAAGAAATACTCACATTTTTGATTTTTTTTTGTTTTGTTATCAAACTATGTTGATGAAAATGGAAAACATTTTTACCATCATTAGAAAAGTGGTTTGTAAAAATCAAAATAGCCCGCGAAGGCGACGTGAAAACCCCTAGCAACCGGTTTGGCTTTTCATAACAAAGCTTTTATTATCAACAATCACAAAATGGAATCGACTAAAAATTCGGGTCAATTAGAAAAAAGTGTGTCAAAGGCCTCTGACTAATCCTGATTTCACGAATCGAAAAATATCAAAACCTAGATGACTCTTATTAATTTCATTGTGATTTCGCGCACTCGAAATTCCCTCGAAAGCGAGCATAGTTAGCGGATGTTTCAAAAATTTGGGCTTAAAAATTGCTCTTTTTGGGTAAAAAATGAATTTCGTAGGCCGCAACAAGAATCGGATTCGATACGACCCGCGTTTGCGGAGTCACGCTAGTCGACTAGAGCAACCCTTGCCCCACCAGAACTCCTCATCCTCATTCTCTTCCGCCTCCAACCCCTCCAAGCCGCCCCATAGGTGTCTATAGACATACAACCCTTCTCGGTTCGATTTTGAGCGTGGGAGGCTCGGCAAAGGAAATTGAGAGGATGGTACACATTTTATACGTAATTCCCCTTCACTATGTTAACCTTTGACACTACTCTCTGACACCTTTTCTTGGTCCTCCTCCCTCTACTCAGCCATTCCAACATTTTTGTCATTTAGGTCGTGAAGCTTTTCAGTCTTTTTTTCTCATTCAGTGTCTGTCGTCGACCTCATTTTTCTTGCCAATCCTGAGTCCGCATTATCTGTGCCATTTCAGCTTCGAAAACTAATTTGTTTGTTTTCTCTAACACTACGTGCAAAAAAAATGGGAAAAACTGGTGTATCCTTTTCTGGATAGGCAGCACTCCTGAATTTTTTAGAGAAATGGTTTCTTAGTTTAGTAATATACAATTTCCGTGAGGATAGTTTTAGTTGTGTCTTTGGTGGATTATAATGTTACTTTTCTCACACTGTAATATCTAAAAAGTGTAAGAAAAACTTTGGAAGGGCTGAACTCCTTGAAAAAAGACACACTGACAACATTCTGGCAGGTTGCCGTCTCAGCAGTGAGAGTACTGTGTTCTTATTGGTTGTGGAGCTTTAACGAATCCCTAACGGGTCGATGTGATTCCATGTGGGACAATACAATTCCAAATTGGACCACTGAGGATGACTCCTGTTCCAAATTGGACAGCTACGATTCCAAGTTAAAGAGCTATGATTTTATAGCTGGAACTTGAATTTTAAATGGAGCTGTTGTAATTCCATAAAGGGACCGCTGCAATTCTAAATTGGGCAGCCTCGATTCTATGTAGGATCGCTACAATTTCGAATCTGTTCGCTACGGTTCCAAATTGAAACGCTGTTTATAAATCTGCTGTTGCATGTGGAACTGCTGCTATTCCAAATTGAACAGCTTTTAAGTTAAACAGCTCAGATTTTACGTGGAACCAGAATTCTAAATGGGTCCGCTACGATTCCATATTTGAACGCTGAAGTTTATATCTAAAGGAGAGTCCAGAATAGGTGGTTTCTGAACGTCGACGCGTTGACAGCGACGCGTCGGTCTATTGTTTTCCATTGTTCAATCGACGCGTCGACGTTGAAATTCTGGACTCTCCTTAAAACCGCTATAGTATTCCAAAAATTCTAAACGTGTCCGATGACATTTTAGCGAACCTACAATGAGCCTGGATTTTAATCAATCCAAACTTTAAATTCAGTCTGACACCCAGAGAAGAGATTGACTTGCATAATTTTCGAAAATTAATTGAAGGACACCTTGAATAATTTCAAGAAACAAAAACAGTATATTTCTCCTCAGTATCTTCTTGCCAGCTTGAAGCTCTTTTAGAACGAGACTGTTCGAAATGCCATGCAATTACAAAATCCGCAATAAGTTTGGACATTCGGAATGCAAGTCCGTTAACCTCGAAAATCTGTCTTGCACATGAAATTTAATTATACATTTATAACAAAGTTGTAACTGAATTTAGTCAGTTTATAATGTGCAGGAAGATAGAACTGAAAAGTCAAAATTTTCAAAAAACAAATCTTGTGCTCATTTGTGCTCCATTTGTGCTCTTTTGTGCAGAAATTCATTTTTTGAAAAATTCAA
>WNHD01003273.1:0-13031 GCA_011057455.1 Ganaspis sp. Gsp50
GCATTTTTAGAATCCTTGTGACCCAAAATGAATAATTATAACAAAAATTTAGAGTTTGGTGCAATGTACACACAAAACTCTGATTTTATTTATATAGATGGGAAACTTCAAAGGAAGTTTCGGAACGTTTTTAGAACGTTTTTAAAACGTTCTGGAACGTCCTTAAAACGTTTTTAAAATGTTCTAAAAACGTTCCAAAAAGACGTTCTAAGACCGTACATAAGACGTTCCTCGTACGTGTTAGAAATGTTTTTATTACGTTACAGGAACAAAGTGCAATGTTCCAGAATGTTTTGAAACAGAAAGTGACGTTTTAAGAACGTGTTTAGAACGTTCGATTGCCCACTGGGAATGCATTAATCAATTTATAAATCAAGGAATTAATCACTGAATGTAAAAATCGATTAATTAGTTCATATTGGAGTAATCCCATAAGTTAATCAGTGAATAAATTAACGAATGAATCAATGAATAAAACAACAAATAAAACAACAAAAGAATCAATGAATAAATCAACAAATGACTCATTGAATAAGTTAACAAATAAACAAACGGATAAATGAATTAACAAATAAAGTAACGAATAAATAAGTTAACAAATAAACCAATAAATAAATAAATTAACAAATAAACAAATGAATAAATAAAAATATACACCCATGAAGAAGTGTCAACAAATAAATAAGAAAATAATATATTTTAAGGAAACAAGGAAGAAACAAACAAATGGTAAATCCAAATGAACACTTCTAATAATTAAGTCTAGAATTAAGTCATATAACAGTATGAATAGCAATTATACAAAAAATACGATCACATCTAAATTATAATTTTAAAAATCTACCTATAAAAATTTGCAAAGCTTGATTTATAAACATTCCTGCGTTGTAAATATGGACATTAACAGGAGTATTAATCAAAGTTTTAAAAAGTGCTCTTTCGAACCACAGGAGTAATTATCACGAGAAAGCGTAACTCTGATTCCCAATAGACGAGGAAATAAACTTTACAGTAGTTTAAACCATGCTGTAAATTAACTCTTCGCTTCATCCATCACCTATTTTGCTGAACTATTTCTAAGTACTGAATTTTAATTTCTCATAATGCAGACGCACAGACTAGTAGCATAAATCAAATCTGATGATTAGAGAGTCATCAGCATAGTGACCCAGGAAATGCTCTTATATTCCAAATCGACGTAAGCGCTCCTCAAGTTCGACTTGAGTAATTTGATCATTTTGCAAAAAACACCTTTACTTTCCACTTCGTAGACTATTTTCAAAACTATACTATCATTTTATATAATTAACATATTATCACGTGATGAATAAACTAAACATTTTTGGAAGCCAGAATGTTGCAAAAACTTTCTTAAAAGAGCTTTCTGTTGTTTCAGTAAACACATTTTTCTCTCTTCTTTATAAATACCTATATGAAGATAAAAATCAAAATCGTAAACATTATTCAAAGCAAGAGTTATTATTAACAATTAATTATTATCACATTGGTAATTCTGATGTAATTATGGAAGATGATTATGAAAGAAATATTAACTGAATTTAGAAATGTTTTCCACTTTACAAGCTTGGATTCTTTTGCAAATATTGTTTAAGCTAATAAAACAATTTTCTTTAATGTCGTAGTTTTCGATGACTCATAATTTCAATCCATTTGTAAGTTGGTCCTTTTTACATTCGCATCAATAATGAAAAGGTATTTTAAATGTAAACAATCTTCTCCAGTCATTGACTGCTGATTAAAACGAAACATGATTTCGAAAACGATCTCGTTGTAGACTTGTATTGTTACTCGAAAAGGTAAATCCAATTTGATATCAAGTTGAAGTGCTGAAAAAGTGGATTATTCACACAACTTATAAAGGAATCACTTTACCAAAGACTTTCCCAAATAAAATGATCTTTTAGAAAGGGGTTTTGCTATCTGGTTTGTCGGGTTGCCTGACCTTGAAGTAAAAGTGATCTCTTTCTTGTGCATCTATTTTTATTGCCACTAATGACTATTTTTCATTAAACCGGTATCTGAATCAAGACTTTCACATGTCTTGAGAAACTTTTCGCCACTTCAATACCAAGAGATTCTAATATTTGCGTATTAATCTATTTTTTTTAAACACTCGGCAACAACTTTCAAAAGTCAAAGATGTTTCTCGCTCTACAGATGAATGCACTTTTGCTCTGAGAATTATAATTGAAGGAAATTTATTCGTGGGAACGATGCATTTTAATCAGATGAGAAACCTTGTTGTCGTCGCGTGGCATCGTTTAAAAAGATGTGTATCTATAAATGCTGCAAAATTGTCATGAAGGTATCTTGTGTTTGATCTCATAACTTCATTAAAATTCTCCTACACGTGAGGAGAATATTACATATTCAATTATTCATTTCGTAGAAGGGAAGATAAGAAAAGAGGAATTTCAGGAAAACAGTTTTTATTATAAAACAATGTTAACTAATGAACAAAGATCACAACAAGGTATTGTAGAACTTATAACGAATTCAACAATAGTCAAAAAATCATAAATAGATATTGCCTATTCTTATGCTACTTATCTATAAATAAAAAAGTACATTTTCGGAGCCTCGAGTTTCTACGTCTCAGTGTAATATGAAAAGAAACGTTTTGACTATTAGAATATATTTTTTCGTACATTTTCATGGAAACTGAAACGAATTTTGAAACTTTATATTCGGAAAGATTTTGTACTTTATTTCATTTGAGATTGAATCTCCAAAATTTGTCAGAACTTTGGAAATTCGATCAAACAAAAGTTTGGATTTTAAAGATTTAGTTAAAATATCAAAAGATTTGATCATCAAAGTTTCGATCTTGAAGTTTAACTTTCAAATTAAAATAGTGTTTAAAACATTAAAATTTTGATGATCGAACTTAAGATCATCAAAATATGGATCATAGAACTTTAGACCATCAAAGTTTCAATCATCGAACTTTAGATCATCAAAGTTTGGATCATAAAAATTTAGATCATCAAAGTTTGATTCTTTATCCTACAATTTTTTGTTTTTCATATTGAAAGCAACCTAAACTTTGATTCGCCATACTTTTTAAATTACTTTTGTAGTTTAAAAATCTGAAGAACCAAAGTTTTGAAACTTTGAAACATAAGAGTTTAGATTTTCCAAGATTGCATTACAAAATTTTGCATTAAATTTAGAGTTTGGACTTTTAAAATTGTAAATTTCAAAATTCAGATTAATAAAGCTTTGAACTTTAAAGCTTGGTTCATAGAGATTATAAACTTTAAAGCTCACATCATTAAAGTTGTAAATTTGAAAATCTAACTTGTTAAAGTTAAACATGAGCATTTAAACAATCATGTTCTGGAAGATCACATTCCGAACTTCAAAGTTAAAATGTTCAAATATTGATTTTTATTTTGGTCCATCAGAATTTTAATATGAAAGTTCAGTCGGTTAAAGTTTAAGTCTTAAAGTTTGGTCAATAATAGTTCAAGTCCGAAAGTTTGGTCAATAATAGTTTAAATCCGAAAGTTTGGTTTATTAAAGTCTGAGTCATAAAGTTCGATCTCTTAAAAGTTGAGTCTAAAAGTTTGATTTTTTAGTCTGTATCTGAAAGTTTAATTTATTAAATGCTAAGTCTCAAAGTTTGGTTTTCTAAAAGCTAAGTCTGAAAGTTTCGCTTTTTAAAAGCTAACTCTGAAAGTTTCGTTTATTAAAAGCTAAGTTTGAAAGTTTCGTTTATGAAAAGCTAGGGAAAAATTTCAAAATTTTTTCCCCTCTAAAAATAAAATTCTTTTCTTATACAGTTCAAAAAGGGAAGTCGGATTCTAAAATGTTAGTACTTAAAAGTTTAATTCTTAAAGTCAAATATTGAGTCTGAAAATGAGACTCTTCAAATTTTGAATTCAAAAGTTGAGGAACTTTCAAATTATAATCTAAATTTTTCATCCGTCTTAGTTTAAACAATCGAAAATTAAGTTACCAAACTTTGATCAACAAAAGTTTTTTAGTTTTGGAAAGTTTGATCCATAAAAAGAAAACATAGGCATGTAAAATAATACATTAGGACTCTAAATTTTTTGATAGCTTGAATCAATCGGAATCAGCTAAATTTGTACCTTGAACGTTGCACTTAAAACTTATATCGAAAATATAAATTTTAATCACACAAAAAAATTAAATCCTGGAAGTTCAGATCTTCAAATTGTAATTCCTGAAATTGCAGATCATCAACTCCTGAAAGAATTATGCTATCATTTTGAAGGACCATCTTAGATCAGATACTAAATGTGCGGATGTTCAGAAATTATTATATCATCATGAGCTAAATCCTGAAAGTGCTGATAATCGAAAATTAGGTTCTAAAAGTACAGATCATCAAAATATTAGTTCTAAGAAGTATCAACATCTAAAATGTCTGTAGATGATCGTGGATTACAATGGAATTTTCATTAATAATATATTGTTGATGTTAATTTCATGTTTGTTGATCAAGTTTTCGGATCGTGATTTGTTGCTCATGTTTGTTGATCAAGTTTTCGGATCATGATTTGTTGTTCATGTTTGTTGATTAAGTTTGCTGATAACGTTTGTTTATCATGTTTGTTGATCATGTCTGTTGGTCATGTCTGTTGGTCATGTCTGTTGATCACGTTTGTTGATATATTTTGATCAGAACTATCTGATCTCGTATAATTGATCAAGATTACTCTATCCTTAATCAGAAAAGCTCCGTACTTGACCAAAACAAATTGATCAAGATTGTCGTAACTTGCACAGTGATTTGTAAAACAACGTTTCTAATTATATCGACTGGAGATGCGTCAGAGTTCCAGTGTCCGAAACAACTGGAGAATTAATTTTATTAAAGCTATCACAATCCTGATGGAACTGAATAAGAAATGGTGTCATACTCAGAAAGATCAGATTGCTTCTTTTCCGCAATTTTCGTCGATGGGTATCTAAGATACCTAGTGGTCAATCCAGAGTAGGCTCCAGATAAATCTGATGAACTGTGAGAAGATGAAGGCCTCGAATACTTTGAAAGATAACTACTTGATCCAGAGTCCGTAGAATCAGGACTAGCATATGCAACAGATGGACTCGAGTAGCTGCTACTTTGAGTCAAATAATTTGGATTACCGCTGGAGTAGCTGACACTAGGAGAGCCATAATTAGTGCCCGCGAAATTGTACCCAGATGATGATTGACTGGAACTAGGGCTGGCGTAGCTAATACTAGGGCTAGAGTGACTAGCACTAGGACTAGCATAACCAGAACTAGAGCCAGCGTAACTAGCACCAGGACCAGAGTAACTAGCACCAGGACTAGAGTAACTAGCACCAGGACTAGCATAATTAGCACTAGGACTAGTATAACTAGCACTAGGGCTGGCATAATTAGCACTAGAACTAGCGTAGCTAGCACTAGGACTGGCGTAGCTAGCACTAGGACTGGCATAACTAACACTAGGGCTGGCATAGTTGACACTAGACCCTTTTGTACTTGCAGTTTGTGAGCTTCCACTTGCATAATGAGGACTGGCTGATTGACCACTTGAAGAACTATAACTGGCGACTGAAGGAATATAATTAGAACTTGGAGAACTGTAACCAGAGCCTGCTGATCCATGGCTCAAACTTGGAGAACTGTAGCTCAAACTTGGAGAACTGTAGCTCAGACCTGGAGAGCTGTAGCTAGAACTTGGAGAACTGTAGCCAGAACTTGGAGAGCTGTGGCTAGAACCTGGAGAACTATAACTAGAACCTAAAGAGCTGTAGCTAGATCCAGGTGAACTATAACTGGAACCAGACGTTAAAGATTTATACCCAGATCCTGGAGAACTGTAGCTGCCGCTTGCAATACTATTAGTCGATTCACTAGCAGCATAGGCACTTCCATCAGACGAAGCGGGTACATATTTAGATCCTGATTGAGAACCACTATATGATGGGATGGGCTGAACATAATTTGAACTACTGGATCCACTTTCTACATCATTGGAAGCGCCGTAAGAAATAGGAGCATAAATAATCGCTCCTTGAGAAGATGCTGATGACGGATTACTGTACTTAGAAGAACTCATAGGAGATGCGATTAGAATGCCTCCAGTGACTGGTTGTTGAGAACCGGAAATTGGAAGGGAGTAACTCTGCGTTCCACTATTGCCTAATGAAGCTAAAGCTGCTAATCCATGAGCTCCAGACATGCTTGAGGATGACGGGAAGGCGTAATTTGATCCTGGTGAGGCTGCAAGTACCACTGGGATGTTGTAGCTTCCAGATTGGCCTCCGATGGTTGCCATTCCACTGAAAAGTGGAGCTGAAGCATAGCTACCACTTGAAGCAGCTCCTGCTGCTTGTCCTGCAAAAGTTACTGGTCCGGTTTTCGTTTGGGTTGGGATGATCAAATTGCCTTGATCTCCTAACGCAAGAGATCCTAGATTGAATCCATGCCCAAGATTCAATCCGTAACCCAAATTTGCACCAGGAGTAGCTGCTGCTGGTGATGAATCAGTGAGTTGAAGACCATGACCTAGGGAGCTTCCAAAACCTCCTAAACCTGAGAAACTTTGAACTCCGGGACTGAGAGCGTAATTGGCGTGTGATGATGATGATGATTGAGATTGCGATGGTGCAGCTTGCACGTAACTCGTGGTATAATCAGCAGCTCCTCGCTTGTCTTTATTTAATCGGTATCTTCTCAAGAGTCTTACGTCTGCTTTCGTTTCCCTGATAGAAAGGTCAGAGAAGACTACAGCGGTCAACACCACGAGGATCTGCAAGAAATTCAATTGAATTAGAAAAGCAGATTTCTAAAAACTCTTACACCGAAAATTGTAAAATTTCGTTAAATTCTTTTTATCTTTTAAATATAAATTACATCTCGTCCTCTTGTTCTCTAGGTTTAGAGTTGGGAGTCCAATTTCAATTTTGTTTTAGTTTGAAAATAAGTTTTGAATAATTAAGGAGATTGAATGAATCTGTGGTCAAATAAAATTCATAAAATTAAATGAATCTTTGATAAAATACAATTCATGAAGTCAATTACTTTCTTCTCCGTTTTGATGAAATTGGACGTTGAAAATGTGTAATCATAATTACAATATTGAAATTATAACAATCATAAAATTAAAATTCTTTAACTGTGAATCCAAAATATATATATATCAGAATGATTATTTTCGTGGATAGAACTTCCATTACGATTAAAACGGGATCCATAGCTTTATGGTTTGCAATTTTGAAGAAAAATCAATGACCATGCGGTATTAAAGGATAATTGTAAAAAATCCAGTTATTGCCTATTATGTGTAATTGTAGATGATTGTAAATATAACTGCAGCGACAGATGCAATTTCCAACTTAATTTATTCACGCACTATTAAACAAAATATACTGTGAAAATTGATATGGGAAACTGAAGAATTATAACTGACATACATTAAGTGATACTCTGTAATAGATACATAAGTCATGCTCAGTCAATTTATGGTAACATAAAATCAATTCTGACATATAAAAAATAACAGGAATTCAATAACGATGAGTCAAGCACTTCCTTTAGAATTAGTTTTGTAATATTACACCTATAATTTAATCAGTTGCAATGATCTGTTTTTCTCGTTTTCCACTGTTCGATTCTTAAACAGAATATTGTGCATCAGCATTTTTTTAAAATAAATTGTAAAATTGATGTTGTTTTATTTTATTAATAATTATATTGATTAATTTAGTTATTTGTTAGTTATTTACATTAATAATATATTACTCTGTAAAAATAGCGAAATTTCGCTAATTCACAGCTTTTTTCGCTTTTCGCTAATTCAAGGCGTATATACGCTTTTTGAATTAGGGAAATTAAAATTAGTGAAATTAGTGAAATTTCGCTTATTCATTTTTAGAGAGTAATTTGAAATCTTTAAATTATGTCGAAATAAAACTTGTGGGCTGCGTCTTCTAAAATATTAATTTCTTTTTCTAATGTTTTCATTTTTGTAATATCATTTTCTATTTAATGAAAATAAGTAATTAACTTCTTGGTCCATTCTATTTACTTAGTTTCATTCAATCTTTAACTATTATTTTTTTTATTGCAAAAAAAATGTTTTGGTATGGTTTTATTTTTTAGTCAATTAATTTGTTTGCATTGATTGCTCTGTTGTGTGAAAATTACCTTCTATATGCAAATCTATTCTGGTGGAAAACATGAAATGTCGC
The DNA here is from genome assembly GCA_011057455.1 of Ganaspis sp. Gsp50. NCBI lineage: Eukaryota > Metazoa > Arthropoda > Insecta > Hymenoptera > Figitidae > Ganaspis > Ganaspis sp. Gsp50. The sequence continues at coordinate 8,220 of WNHD01003273.1, forward strand.
TTTCAGATTAAATTAAATTACGGCTGAGTATCGCTTCTGTGAGTTTCAAGTTTCAGTTAATTAAATGAGAACATTTTGTACTGATAGAAGATTAAATAGCTAAACACGACAGTATAGACAATAAATAAAGATTTTCTAACTGCCGAATTTCAATGGGATTGACAGAATTTCAGACACTTTATTATTTTTCCAGAAAAACTGCAATCAAAGCAAATTACTATAAGTGTGTAATAAATTGAGAAATAAAATTCCTCTGTGAGGAAGCAAAACTAATAATACTTTAGCAATAATTAAATAATAAAGAAATATTTATTAAACGAAGTAAAGAAATATTAAAGTCTACTGAAAGTACGAACGGATTTGCAAACATTTTTAAAAATGAATATACAAACATTTTTTAAAATTTAAAAACTCAGAAAAATGTTTGAAAAATCTCAGAAAAATATTCATTAAAAAAAATATTTATTTGGAATACGGTTAAACAAATGTTTATTTAATTTAAATAAATGTTTGCTTGATTCAACCAAATTTATGCTCAATTTCAACGAACTACAAACAAAAATAACGTTTTCCTGCAAATTATTTGATTAAAATAAATAAAATTGTTTTGAATCAAGCAAATATTTGTTCGAATTAAATAAATATTTGTTTGATAGTAATCCTAACAAATGTCTGATTTAAAGAAGCCTTTTCTTAAATAGTAAAACAATAAAACACAATAAACAATAAAATCATTTTTAATTTACACAACAATATGAGTTTAAAAAGTATTAATCTTTTTTCAAAAATACATTTTATTTATTTATTTACTGAATATTAAGTAATAAAACAATGATAAAATAAAACAAAATCAAGTAAATTGAGTAAGTAACAATTTTAAAGAACTAATTTGCAGTAGTCAATAAAAAAAGTGATTAAACTTTATGATAATAATAGTAATAACTATAATATTATTATTAATAATGATAATAATGATGATGATAGTAATAATAATAATAATAATATTAATAATAATAATAATAATAAAATAATAATAACAATAATAATAATAATAATAATAATAATAATAATAATAATAATAATAAGAAGAAGAAGAAAAAAAATATAATTAAATATTGAATAAATATTTAAATGTAAAAAAATTAAATTCCGTTTTCAATATTAAATGCTTGTAATGTTAAAACACTTTAATACGTAATTTAAATTATAAACAAATTCCTTAATTTTAAGGCAAAAAATAATTTACATTTGTGTCAATGTGTTAAATTAGTGGCAACTACAAAAAGTTCGATTTTAAATTAACACTTACGAGAGACCGCATGTTGAATGTAAGGGGTATGCTTCAGAGGGTAGTTCTCGTAACTAGGTAACTGAGTAAGTGAAATATAGTATCTGATGACTTTGCAAACATCAAGAGACCTTTTATATCGCAAGTCCCCTCTCCCTCAGAGAAAGAAAGGTCTAGGTGAAGGTAAAGCTTATACACTTGTCAAACACCTTCACAGTTACGAATACAAGCATTACATTTGTATATTTTGGCGCTATAAAAATATATCGATCAGTGACCGCCAATTACAGGGTGTATATAAACAGATAAAATGATCTCTCAGAAAAGTGAGAGTGTTTCAAAATACCTCAAGTGTACGTCAATTAAGAGATTTCTAATGTGAATCGTGCAAAACACTCTACTTCCTTCTCTCTGCAACTACCCTTAAAAAAGAAAAACATCGTGACCCAAGGAAGTAATTATAGCCCAATTATATGATACAGGGAGTCTTCATCTGACAATAAAAGGATTTTCGCTCCTTCTACTTCGGTTTAAATGTTTTATTTTTTAAATTTTGTTTTTATAGATTTGTTATTTAAATAAACATAAATTTCTACTTTGTAGTTTTTGCTTTTTATAGATTTCGTATTGTGTAGATTTTATACTGTTTTCTTTCTTGTGGACTTTTTTTAATACGAAATTTTTTTAGCAACAGGGTGAGCAAAATATCAACTGATTTGTTCAATAACGAATTTTGCATTTCGTATCAAATACTGCGCAGATATTAATTAATTGCTTAAATTAAAATTGCATCTGCGGTTTAAAAATAATTTAATTCACGTAATTATCTAAAAAATTATTTATACGCATTTAATGTTTGATCATTTTTTATTTCCCTATGTAGATTTGTATTTACTGTTTCAATGGAATTCGAAGAGCAATTAAAGAAACGTTTGTGAAGTTTAAATAAAGTACTGCAGAACGTCTTTAGTATTCTTTTTTATGTGGAAAGGTTGAAGCTAGATGCAGAAAATTGTTTCCTATTGACCATTACAAATACTTTACATTTGCCTAAAAAGTAACTTCCTTTATACCTCATCAAGACAGATCATTCACTCAGCTTGGAAGAGTAATTGATCTATAATTTAACCGCTATAAAACTCACTTTCGTTCAAACTTCCTCTCTCAATTTCTTCATTGTAATATGTCTACATTCTGTAAACAGACTCGATGCACTTGTGCTTTCGAGTGAAGGTTGATGCACAAACTGAGGAGAAATTGATACATTTTATGGTCATTACTAAACCAATTCAATCAAGTGGGCAGCGATTTGTTCTAACGTTTTTAAGAAAAGGCACAACAAAATGATGCGGACGTAGCCACTTTTAATTAAGTTAATTAATCCAATGAAGCTTGAACCCGGGAACAAAGGTATTGCTACAAGCAAAGAGAAACTTTTTAAAATATTAACTTTTGATCATGCCATGGATTAATTTACTGTTAAATTATTAATATTAAACTTGTTATTAAATTGGTACTTTCCATTACGAAATAACAGGATCAAGTGAAATTAAACTAAAGAAAATCCCATTTAAACTAGATATTCGAAAAAATGAAAAAAAACATTTTTATGACAAAATAGAGATTTCATTGCGAAACAATTACAAAATTCATTTAAAGTATCAAAGAAGTTAATTTGTTTTTTCGGTAAGAATATCATTCATGCAGAGAGAAAAATATGATTGAAAGGAGAATTTCATAAAAGGTTCACAGGTCTATTGAGTGAATTTGAAAAGCCTATTTTCTTCTTTTTACTTTCTCCTGTGAGATAACGGAAGTCGCCATTATTTTCGATTCACTTCCGAATTGTCTGTGGGTGAGTGACTTTAGTTAATGTCTGCAGAGGTCACTCACATGGTCTCATTTCCCACAGTCAAAAAAGTAAAAGAAATCTACTTGTAGAATTGACTAATTTATTAATATGAGAAATTCTACACTCATCGGATACAATTAGTAAATCAGCTACTTAGACGAGACAACTTTCTTCTCTTCAACAAATAATAATACTTTTATCGATATCAAACAATGGGAAATGTAGATCACGAAGCAACAGATTCGTGAGACAATAGAAATGAATTGTAACTGAATGGTCAATAACAATAGTAGGAACTGTCAATGCAAAAAAATTCTAGATGTTTTAAAAGATACTCACGGACAACAAGAAATATTTCAATTAAAAGTCAATACCCATTTATTAAAACCATTGAAAGGTAATGACAAATAAAATTACTGCGCGTTCAAAATTGATGATTTTTTTTATTAGTATTCCATCGAAAGTGATGCAATTTTCGAATTACGTTTATAACCAAAATGAGTGTAGAATCCGAACTTAGTGTTGAATAATAAGTCATTGAACTTTCAAATATGTAAAAAAATACCAGTAAATACGTGAAGGGTATGAAAAGTAGTTCTTCGTAAACATGTTAAACTCTAAAATATTTCGAAATGATTCGGAATATTTCAAAATGTCTACTTTTTAATAATCTCGTGAAATTTTAAAAAATGTGAATTCGAAATATTCTAGATATTCGAAATATTCTGAACATTCTAAATATTCTGATCATTCTAAATATTCCGAAGTTTCCGAATATTCTGAATATGTTTACCTCTTGTAGAATATGGTCAAACCCATTTTATAGTTATTCATTTCTAATCCAAATCGTATTAACGTGTTTTAATAATTAACCAAAATTACTTTCAAGACTCTTTTTTGAGAAACTTAGATTTGAAAAAAACGTTTGTATCTTAATTCATTTTGCCTAATGAGGTAATTAAATACTTACGTTATCACTTTATCTTCCAAAAAGCAAATGAAAAGTATTTTCTGTTGAACGATAATATTCAACAATATAGAGCAAGTAATTAATCTGGAATACTTTTCCTTGTTACATGAAAAAGATTGCATAATTTTAACCCACTTGCAGAAACTATACTCACTGCGATAATACGTATGCTGGGAATAATCTGGTAACACGGCTTTGCGACCGCGGTTAGACTTTCGAGGTCAGGATCAAGCCAGAATAGCGTACTCTATAAATTGATGCCTACCAACTTCCTTTGGAGTGAGAGTACTTCTTAAGTTGCCGAAGCCCCAGTTATTTATTTTCTTAAACCTTTACTTTCCATGAATATCTTGTTAAACATCTCTGTAAAAAATGCCGCAATCTTTTATGCTCTTTTCTTTTTGTATTAAAACTACGCATAATTTGCACAAATCATAATAAATTTGATAATGAATAGAAAGCTGATACTCAAAATTCAATTAATTTGATAAACAAAGTGGATTTTGATTATAATCGATTTAACAAAATTTACAGTTCAGAAAACGTTTGGAAAAATGTAATTTGTTTGATAAAGTTTATAACAAAAATTATCAGAAAATGAAAATCTACACTACCGTCCAGAATTATCAAGACACCCCTTTTTTGATGAATCAAAAATGTGTATAATCATGAAAAGTATAAAGTATAAAATTGTTTTTCATT
>WNHD01003274.1:0-14182 GCA_011057455.1 Ganaspis sp. Gsp50
AATGAAACAGAATTTTATACTTTATACTTTTCATGTTTAAACACGTTTTTCATTCATCAAAAAAGGGGTGTTCGCATAATTCTGGACGGTACTGTACTTGCCAAAATGAATAAAACGTCATAAAAAGTTCTGTAGGTACTTTAATTTCACAAAAATGTCTAGTGAAAATGGTCAAAAATTTCAAAGTTGCATAAATAAAAAAAAAAAAAAAATTTATCGTTTTCAACATAAATAAGGTGTTGGATGAAATATAAAAGATATGTATATGCAAGTATTATTAAAAATGAAAATTGGGAACATAGAAAAGTAGAGGTACCCGGTTTTGCCCCACTCTCCCCTAATTGTTTCTAATATATTATAGCTTATTATTATTAAGAACACAAAAAATATTACAAAAAAGTATAGAGTTTTTTATTAGAGTACATATTATTTATTGATAAGTAATTACAAACACACGGAAAAAATAAGTACGTGAAAATTTCATTGACAGTACTCGAGTTTTAGATGGGACACAAATTTGCAAAAATGTCAAATAATGTATATGAAAAAATTTAAAATTTGCTCGAAAAATTAAAAGAAAAGTCAATTCCAGTACCATGTACTGGACTCGTGGTACTAGAATAATTTATTGACTTTTCTCAATTTTTTCATATAAATTATTTGAAATTCTTGATGATTTTTGTCTCATCCAAAAGTCGAGTACTGTCAAGGAAATTTTCAAATACTTATTTTTTCCGTGCACTATTTTAAAAACACGGAATTCAAAATCATTGAAAATATAGAATGTTATTTATAAAAAAAAATCGAAATATACATATTTTAAAAAATTATACTTTTTCTAAAAGAACAAGGATGTAGAATATTATTAATTTCGCCAAAAAATCAAATGATATATATGCCACTTATCTAAAAAATAATAAAATTTGAGCACCCAAAAAGTTTTACTTTAAAATTTTGTTTTCTTTGTATTACAATTTTTGTTATTTGATTATATAAAATTTAATTTATTTAAGAAACTTTTTATAAAAAGTTTCGCCCTGTATACAGGGCGAACATTATTTATTTCCTTTCATTATTTTTTAAATAGAATTTTCATTCTTATTATTATTCAGTAAAATGTAATGATCCATTCTTAAGATTTATTATTATAATTTTATAATAGAAAGTACTTATAAAATGTAATAAATTGAAATATTATTATCATTATTTAAAATCCAAGATCAAATTTAACAGCAAATCCAAAAAGTACCTAAAAAGTTGTCCTCTAAATTTAACTATTATAATGAAGTTAAATAAGAATGTGTGTTTTTCAGTTCAAAATAAAATTAAATTTGACAAAAAAAATAAGAAATAAAAAAAAAGTTTCTTAACTTTTATCTATAATAATATTAAAGTATTTTAAGTTTAAAAGATTGCAAACATTCAAGAAATTTTTAGAAAATTTAAGGACTTTTTGAAAATGATTCTGAAATTTTACGAGGGTTTTAGAATATGTAATTATGATTATGCAATAAATGTCTGAAAAATATAACAGAAATTTTGTCGAATTTGTTTTGAAAAAGCTACTATATTTTTTAAAAGAAACAAGAATCAAAATTTCAATTTTACTTACTTTTCTTAAAATAATTTAATTATTTAATTAACAAAGATTTCTTTTAAAGATTTATTTTTATTTAAGAAGTAAACAATTCTTCTGGACGAAACAAGAATTTACATTACCTTAAATTTCTTTAAAACTATTTATATTTTCTTCTTAAAATTCCATTTTTTGAAAAGAATTTCATACTCTTTTAAAAACGTTTAAATAAAATTTTATTTTACTATTGTTATAATTAGAAACCTAAAGTAATTAAATATTATTCGCAAATAAATAAATTCGCGAAGCTTTAACTGGGTAAACACTAGGAAATGTCAAAATCTTTCGAAAAGCAATTGAATGCATAATATAACAATCAACTTCAGGTGTAGACAGAATGAAAGAATGAATGAAATTGGCGATTATTATTATTATAATACTTACTGTATACATAGATACAGCTTTTGCTTCCAATGGTCCGACATTCACAAATTGCAGATCACTGCTCTAGGAGGTATTGTACCTTCCGCTCCTACAGAACATAGCCTTGTGTCGATACTGCAGGTTTCCTACATTCACCAATTTATTTCAAAACATAAATTTAAAATAAATACACTTATAATTATGAACCATAGAATACATTTTTATATACAAACATTACTTTAGAAGTTTTTGTTAAATTGATTTTTGCATAATTTCTGAATGTATTTTTAGAAGCAGTTTACTACACTCGAGCACTGTACTTTCTACAACACGCTGCCTGAGGAATTGGAATTGCTATATGAATAGTATCCGAAAGTTGCCGACGTCAGCCGGTTTTAACCGACGATACAATGATTTTTACAGTACCATCAAGTATCTAGTTTAGCGTCGTGCGTAGCTTTGTAATTCGAGTATTTTCGTCCCAAAATTGAAGTTATTTCAAACCATAAAGTAGGAAGGACGTTTTTGATATGTAAAAAGTATTTGGATTTACTCGTCGAAACGTGTTTGATAAAAGAAAGGTAAATATTACTATTAGTTTAGCAAACCAAGTATAGATTATTAAACCCGCATGCTTGTAGCCTTCAGGAGCGTATAAGCTCGGGTTCTTTTTCTTTTCATGTATTAGAAGCACGTTTATTATAACGCCGGCCGCTTAAAAATTATATTTCTATCCAATTTAGCAATTGTATATTTAACTGCATTCTTTATTTATAGAAAATGTTTGAAGAGGTGACACTGGTGAAACACGAAGTTGAGGTAAGCTATAAATATAATTTTCAAGTAGAAAACGGTATGCAGTACGGAATGGTTGGCTACATTGCAATATAATATTTTACAATATAGTATACTATTTTCATGAAATATCAATAATACAAAATAACGTTAAATATATCGATTCATAAATTTATGCCATACTTAAACTCAAGTAGACAATATTTTTCGTAAAATATATTTTTTTCAATAAGCCAATCATTGTATTCATCATTTGTTAATAAACACAAATAATAATAATATATTTGAAGAAACGTTTTCTGATTCCAATCTAAAAATGCTTTTATTCAAGTACGAAATATCAGTAGGGTCAAATTTATAGTATATTTTCCATATAGAATTGAATTATAACTTCACCACTTTTTAGGTTATGTCACATATCGATTAAATATATTTTTTTATTTTACATGCACATTTCGGAATAGTTGAATGCAAATTTCGGAATATTCAAATGTAAAGATAAAAGAACAGTTCTAAAAGCAATAAAATGTTAACATGTAAAAATATTTACGAAAAACTCGAGAGGCTAACCGCAATATTTTGCTGATTTTTGACAGGTCTGGGCTGGTAGAAGGTTGCCAGCTTATCTTTTTTTTTATTTTAGTTTACAAACATCACTCAAATATGAGGACTCTGAATATATAAACCTATTTCCTAACATTTCCTACGCAAAAAAAGCCAAAAAAAGTCCAGTGATAAACGGCCTTAGTATTTATTACTTTCGTTTATTTTCTAAATAAGAAAGTTAATTTTTAATTTTAGATAAACTATGCAGTCTAAAAAAATGAAAATATAATTTTTTATAGGTTAAAAAATATCGATTCATTTTCCTATCCTTCTGCAGTTGTTAGTACATAATTAAACATTTTATAAGTTGTTAAAACCGTTATAACTAACTACAGTCTTTGCTTTGTTTTAATCACGTGATTTAAGCGCTCGGAATTTTAAAAACTTTGAAATATATTAATTGACTCTAAGTGATTGACAGACTTACCTGGATTTAAAAACTTTTGTTTTTAAGTTGAAAAACATTATTTCTAAAATTACAATAGACATTATTCTGAACAAATCACCGTTTACTTAAAAGTATCAAATTGATATAAAAAATACCAAATTGATACTTTTTGGTATCAAGTTGATACTTTCAAGAAAACTGTAATATCATTGAAGATAGTTTTCTTTTATTATAATTTGCTATAAGTTCTGATTCAAAGAGTCATAGTTCTAATAACTATTTTTTACTGAGTTCCTTAAGAAAATTACTTTTTTTTGTAACTCGAAAATTAATTAAAAATTAATTAAAAATAAAAAAATTACACAATTAATTACTTGATAGACTAATCTAGATAGTTAATTAGCTAAGTTATATATTAGTATTTTATAAAATTATATATTTCAGGATGTTGATCTGGATGATGAAGGTGAAACTCCAGCTAAAAAATTTCGATTTGCTGAACTCCTTCTAAAAGTAAATAAAGAATTTAATTAAACATTTTAAAAATTAATTTCATAAGTACAGTAAAATTTATTTAAAGCAATGTAATAAAATGTACTAAAATGTACTAATGTGCACTTTAAAATACAAATATCTATTTACATTATAGGAAGAGTTTATAGATGAAATTAATGAGGATGGAAGTAGTAAAAATATATTTAATCAAAGCACAGACAATTTGCAATCGGCTGAACTAGAAAGAGATTGTTTGGCTCTCGACCCTTTCGAAAACAGTACTAAACTTGAAAATAATGGCAAAAAATCCCTCGAGGAGGTAAGTTCAATGTAGATTTGTAAAAACACAATTTGTTTAAACATGAGAAAATAAGTTTGTAGAGGCTTACAATACTCGTCTGTTAAAACTTGGAAATTTTTGATGATTTTATTTTTGCAAACTTTTTAACGTTACAGTGCACAAGACAATGTTTTTTTTAAATTGATTTTTACCAGTCAGAATACGAAATTCGTCTATCATAAAATAGTTGGACGAAAAATTAATAATAATAATCGACATTTTCTATAAATTATAGAAAGAGGTTGCTATTGTTTTAAAAGAATCGGAGAAATTGGAAGGAGGTGGTTTAGATCAAAATAAAAAGCTTTATAGCAATTAAAATTTTTAGCATTTAAACAAATATTAACAAACATTTAAGCAAATATTTTTAAAACAAAAGAGTAATGATCACTTCATTACTGACACTTTCAACAACAATGTAACAACGCGACATATCAAAATGACACTTTTTTTATACTATGCTAAATCGTTTTTTATCGTGTAAGGAATAAGTAATAATATTCTCAAAGTCATATCAACCTATCGTTCATTTGAATGATCTTTAGTGTAGTTCTTGAACAGCAATATATTAATGTGTTTCTTGTTCATCGTTGGAAACAGTTTTCACTTTTCGTAAGTATTTTTACTTATTTTTAAAGTATTGTGTTACTACTATTCTATATTGCGTTATTTGAAAATTTTGCCCAATTTTTAAAAATCAAATATATTTAGACAATTTCGCATGTAATTTATTTTAAATTATAAATATTTAACTTGCTTATTAATTTTAATAGTTCAATTTTATTTTCCAAAGTACTAAGTAAAAAATTAAATGTGAAGTGCTTCGAAAAAAGGACCCTTCTAGCAGTCAAGTTGCAATTTTACGCAGGAGAAAATGATGTGTTCTGCTTTATCAACGATTTCTTGAAAATAATTTATAATATTGTAAAATGTTTTTTGAAACAAAATTAAATGTTATATTACAAAGTTATGCATCGTAGAATATTAGTTTAAATCAGGAAGTAAGATTAGTTTAAATAACAATAAGATTACAATTTGTTCTATTACAGAATATTTATTAAATTATTAAAAATAAACTCATCTTCAAATGTGTTTTCTTTTAATCAAAAATCCTTATTTAATTCTTTTGTAAACATATTGCATTTTAATCATAATTATTTGCATAAGGTCCTCTGCACAATAAAACGGAAGATTCAACTTTGATCAATGAAATAAAAGTTTACAGAAACGTATTTCTGTCCTTTCCTATATTTCATTGAAAAAAACAGCTTTATTATTAACTTTGATTATGCGAACGGCAAGAGTTTCAAATGATGTTTCAAATTATTTCAATATTCAAAAAGTAGCTCAAGTTTGCAAAAAGTAATGTTAATTGGACAAAAGTTTAATATGCAAATCGACAAGGTGTTGTTATAATTATATAATAAATGAAAAAGAAAAATATTGTAAACCTTCCAAACTAATTTTCTGATATTTTTTAATCATTACTTTAGTAATGTTAATTTAATAAAATTGATTTTATTAGTGATCGAAGAAAATTATTTTAATTATTGAATGAATCAAATTAATTTAATGAATGAATTAAATTAATTTACAGAAGTATATAATAAAAGCCGGTAAATTGGCAGGGGCATCAAATATTCTTGGTGGCAATAAATATTTAATTTTAACCCAACATCCAACAACATCATCGGGAACATCTAACGGGACACGTTTTGCTCAAGTATCTATAAAAATTATTTAAATATTTTTTTTCCTTTACACGCAAATTTGAATACCAAATTTGTTATTAAAATACTTTTTTAAAACTTTTTTTTCATATAACTTTTTCAGCCAATTTTACTTAACTTGGGAGTTTGCGGACAAAATTTAAATAATAAACAAAATTATCAAACTGTTCCAACAATTAAAGAAAATATTGTAGAGCAACAGGTAATTTTTAAATTTATAATTCAGATAAATTATCATCAAAATTCTTGTTGAATATTATATTAAATTTAATTTTTCTTTAATTTTTATTAAACAAAGGAACAGAAACCAGTCGTTCAGAAAACTGACGCTATAGAAGATCCGATTCGTGTAGAAAAATCAACTTATGATCTGGTAGGACTTTAATTATTATATGATAATTATTATTTAATATTTTTACATTATAATTATTTTATTGTGATTGCTATACGATAATTATTACATGATAACTATTATATGATATTTATTACATGCTAACTATATTATCTGATAAGAATTATGTGATAATTATTATATTATAATTGCGCAATAATTATATCAGAATAAATAACTGCATGGGAAATTTTGTTCAATTTAGGATCTATTAACCTTTTTGCGAAACGATGCAAATGGAAAAGGCATATTAACTGTGTATAAAAATAAAAATAATACTTTGACACCAACTGCTCGAAAATCCCTAGTGCATATTTTAATTCAAAGAGAAAAAGATGAAGTACTAAAAGGCAAAGAGCCCGGGGATATTTTACCGGACTGGGAGTAAGAAATTTTTTTTTAATCATAGAATACCTACTATATTTCACATTAAAGTAAAAGATAATTAAACTCAAATAAACATTCCTAACTGAAAGCTAAAAAATTTTAAACTTCAATTTTTGTAAATTTGCAGTATTCCTTCTTCTCGATGGATACAATTAGCAAAAGAAATTGAAGAGTTATTTCCATCGGAATTGAAAGAAGTTTATTATTCGCCATTTTCTGTTGTAAACGGAGCTAAGGTACTAGCAAGTGGAAAATTGCTAGATCATTTTTATTATGTAAAACGCATAATGAGAGATCAAGGTGTTTTAGCAATAAATGTAAAACGTAGAAAGCAAGAGGAGACGGAAAAAATACCCCGTTCTCTTGGTAATTATTTCATTCTGATACAGAGCGAGTTTACACCGATGTACTTAACAGAGGCGTAAAGAGTGAAGCGCAGAGTCAGAGTGGGGAGATAAATGCGAGAGAGGAACTTAGAATCGCTTTTCTCCCACCCTGATCATTACTTTACTCCCACTCTGATCTTCAGTCCAATCCCACTCTGATTTTCAATTTACTCCCAATATGATTTTCAATCTACTCCATCCTGATCTTCATTTTACTCCCATTCTGATCTTTAGTTCACGTTCTCTCTAATCTCCATTCTACTCCCACTCTCATTTTTACTCTACTTTTCAGCTACGTCTTTTATGTCTCTGTTAACTATAAGTAGATGTAAACTCACGGATTGAAAAATATTTTTACAAAATTTATAATAAGAACGTTTAATTAAAACGATTTTTTTCATGTAGATAAATCCCAGGAAAGAGATCTTGAATTTCTAAAAAATAATTCAGAACCTTTCGATCAAGTGAAATTAGTCTTTCACAAAACACTTCAATCCAGAAGGAATATTTCAAAGATTAAAAATATAAGCATTTGTCAATATTTATTGAGCATAAAAGCTCTGAGACTTGACGAAGAAGGACAAGCTTTGGTAAATTATTCTGCTATTATAATAGTAATAATAAACTAATGTTTACGAAAATTAATGTTTACGAGGAACACTTTGATAACAATTATTGTTTAATAACTATTGGTATAACTTTATAGACCTTTTTCTTATTGAAATAACGATAATTGTTTGTTCATAATTATTGTTTAACAAAAATAAATGCCTAATAAAAATTGTTTGATAATAATAAATTGCTTAATAATAATTGTTTAATGATAATTAGTGTTTAATAATAATAATAATTGTTTCATAATAATTATTATTTATTAATAATTATCGAGTAATATAAATAAAAAATAATTTTAAAAGATCGTTTAAAATTTGTGTTTAGATTCATTTAGAGTTTAATGCTCTGTACAGTACTAAAAAATGGAAGCTTCTTGAAAAATGGCCAAAAATTAGAGATTATTTGATTGACGTTTTGAGAAGAGAAGCCAAATCGTCTTCTCCAGAAGATTCCCACAATATTAATTCTTTGATGACTTTGAGTAGTGGTGAGGACATTTACTTCACAACACGATTTACATAAGAGAGTTTTACTATTATAAAAAATTGGTAAATTGTTCTTTTAGATAAACAAGATGTTTTGATATTCTATCTTTTGCATTATATTACTACAAAAGTGCATGGGAAAAAAAAAGCGAAGGACAAACAAGAGGAATTAGAGATGGAAACTATTCGCAAATTGACTAGTGATGAAAAAAGACGTTCTTATTTTATACATGTTGAGGTAATACTTTAATTTCATTTAGAGTTTTTAATATGTTTATTGTTTTATGTTTAATTTACACTTAATTAAATTTCGCGAATAAAAGATAACGAGACTTTGGTTTGAATTTGCACTTTACGTGTTTCCGTAAAGTTTCTTAGCATCCGATCCTCGAATTATTCTTCAACTAAAATCAGTTATAAGGCAAAAAATGATTTGTTTTTAGCCAATTTCCAAAATTGCCATATAATATCTTTCGCTACGAGAGTAATTATTATCTTAATTATAAAGTTTTTAAATGTCCAATTTCCACTTTATAGAATGCTGATGACTTGGAAACGTCATTAGATGTCTTCAATAGTTCATTGAAGGCTAAAAATGCTCAACCTAGGCCAATAATCGCTGTAGTTGGTCCATTGCTAAATATTCAAAAATGTTATGTGATAATAGATGACATCAAGTATACACCGAAAACATTTCTAGACGCAATTGACTTGAATTATAAAATGTTTCATGTCTTCGATTGTGAGTATCCTGCTTTTTCAATGGGTGTTTGGAAATTTTTGCAAAATATCATTTACGAAATGACAGTTCCTGGCGAAAAAGCGTCTATGCAACATAAACTCCTATGTGGACAAATTCAAAGGCTTTGTAAATCATCGTTTTAAGATTTTTCATTTCGATGTTACTTGATGAGATAATTATTTTTCTTGAAAAGATTACTTCAGATGGAAATAACTATAGTGTTGAGTACTATGTTGATAGTGATTATAATAAGTTATTCTTGACAATATATTTTTGTTGGTTTTTGGTACTAACTGGTTAGTAAATGGTACCATCTACGTAGTATCCTGTTCCATGTACATAATATTCTGCACAATTTACATAATATCCTGTACCATTTAAATAATATCCTGTACCATTTACATAATATCCTGTACCATCTACATAATATCTTGTACCATCTACATAATATCATGTACCATCTACATAGTACCCAGTACTATTTATTGCTATTCGTACTGCTTTACCTGCCACACCTGTTTCAACAACTATTTGTTCTTAAAGTACTTTTATTCACAGCGAAAATCAATGTGTTTATTTAAATATTAAACAGTCAATTGCGCCAAAATTCAATAAATTCGAATTGTAGATTAATCACAGGCAGTTTTAACATAAAGTAATTAAATCATTATTTTGTAAACTACAAAAACTTGTAATTCTTTCAAAGCTGATTAATGAACGTATCTTTAAAAATCGTCGATACATTTTTTTCTTCTGTTCTATTGTAATTTAATTAATAATCCTGCAAACTGTGTATTCGAAATGAATATACCTTTTTAAATTTTATTTTTAAAAAAATCGGTTTACATTTAGTTGCAGATCTTAGGAGAAAATTATCTTCGTGTAAGTAAACACAATTTCATTTTTGAACGATTATCTGTTAATGATTAAAAATGAACTTCTTAAGATTAAGTCTAAATTTAGAATGTAACATTTTGTAACAAAAGTATTTAGTTTTTTTTATTAACATTGTAAAGAAAGCTAAGTAAATTGATGACATTTTGTTAAGAATAGTTAATTAGTTATGAATAGAAAACAAATTTATACTTAAGAATAAAGTTTTTATTAAATTTTGCTGAAATAAAGAACTTTTCTAAAAATGACTTTTTTTCTTCTATTCTTTTCATCTATGTAATTTATGCTCTTAATCTGATTTGTCATATCCAAAATAGATATTTTCATATATCATTATTTTATTTTCTTAGCAAAGTTTTTTTTCCACAAAACGTTTGATGGTAATGAAACAATTTTTAAATTAAAATTTCTTTTTCAATTAAAATCCTTTCTAAATTAAATTCACATTCGAATAAAACCATCTTAATTTTAATTAAATAATACTTTCAGTTTATTTAAAACTTTTAAAGATTAGTAATTTATATTTATTTAAAAAGCATTTTTATTTTCGCACGTCCAAGTTTAACAGACAAGCTTCGTAAACCTCTACAGTCTTCATTATGCAAGTAACAATATATTTCGAATGGGGCGCATGAATTTTCCCCCAAATTTTAATTCATCTATGTAATATATTTGTCACATGACCGAATATTCATTGAAATCAATTTCATTAATTTACGTAATTAATAACCTACATTAAGAAACTTTAACTTATAATAATTTTGTTAAGCAACCATTTAAATAATTGAAAATTATGTCGAAGGAGATTTCGAACAAATGCAAATTATGTTAAATAAGATTTTGATCAAGTATCATGTTAAATTAGTATTGAAGTCAATAAATACACAAATCATGTCAAATAAATATTTACACACAAAGATTTTATTAAATAATTTTTAAATGAAAAGAAAGTTCAATTACATAAGTAACACGTGAAAATTACATAAAATAAATATTTGCTTTAGAAAAATTGATTTTTAACAAATATTCTGTTAACCGAAGAAGCATATTATCTAAATAAAATGTTGGTATGAGAAAAATCAGTAATTTGAATAAATTCGACAAATTGTAAATCTGACAAATAATAATTCAGATTAAAAAAGTTGATGGTGAATATTTACTCCGAATAAAACTTTTTGTAGAACCTACATAATCTTTTGAAGACTGACGCAAATGGAATTATGATTTTAAAACGTTTTCAAGATCACAAATGTCTTAACAGTGAGACAAGGGCACTTTTGACAAGAACAATAATAAAAAAATTTAGAGACGACGCTTTCAGGAATATTGGAGTTGGACAAAAGCTCGCTAAATTTTCGTGAGAAAAATTTTTTAACAAAATTTTGCATAATTTTAAGTAGAATATTTATTTTTTATAATTCTTTTTTACAGTATTGGAACTCAGGTTT
This sequence comes from Ganaspis sp. Gsp50, assembly GCA_011057455.1. Taxonomy (NCBI): domain Eukaryota; kingdom Metazoa; phylum Arthropoda; class Insecta; order Hymenoptera; family Figitidae; genus Ganaspis; species Ganaspis sp. Gsp50. The sequence goes on from WNHD01003274.1 coordinate 11,702, forward strand.
TAAAAGATTTATCTATGGCGATAGAAAAAATATTCCCTGGTGAATCGGCCAGTACCTATTATTCTCCGTATAAATGCGAAAATGGCATCGTAATTCAAACCAGTGGATCTCTTTGGTCTCATTTAAATTACGTTATAGAAAAATTGCGTAACCAGAATCTATTGGAAAGAAGAATAAATAATAAAAAAAAGGAAAACTTTGATGCGGAAACTTTAAGTATGATTTTTATATTTTATACATTTTATTTAACATTAATTGATGATTAATTTCACTTTTGTTACTATTATTATTAAATTATTGTTAATATTTTTGTTAATATTATTGTTATTCAAAAATATGCGCAAATATCATTTGTTAATAATGTCTTCATTGTTATTTTAAATTTAATAAAATCCAAATAAAAAAAATTTTCAGCCGAAGAAGTAAAAACTGCTCTAAATAATTTAGAAAATCCTCTGAACTCTTTAAAATGTATTACTGATTGGAGAAAGACACAAGATATTAGAAAAATTCTGCTATTTAAACAGAAAATGTCTTTTTCTGACTACGTAGACAAATTCCCTTGCTTGAAAACTGAAAATATAAAGCAGATGGTATGTAAATAAAAAAGTGCTTATATTATTTATTTATTAAAAATTTCTTATTTTAATATTCACTTTTAAAAATTACTTTTATAAATTTTACCAACAAATAGACATTTTCATTTTATTTATAAAAAGATTAACAAGAAATAAAGAAATTGTCGTTTTTAGGTTGAAATTGATTTTGAGGAATTCAGACCAAGAAAAAGTCAGCTTTTAAAATCACGGTGGCCCAGTATTAAAAGAATTTTACTAAATCATTTGAAAGCTTACGATCTAGACAGTAGAAAAAGGAAGAAAATGAATCCTGAGGATTTAAAACTTTTTGGATTATTAACCAAAGTATCATCTGGTAAGCTTATTTTCTAGAAATACTTAAAAATAATTGCACGAAGAAAACAATTATTATAAATCTCCTTCTTATGCATTTAATTTCAGAAAATCAAGATACTATTATTTTCTATTTGATGGAAGCAATTATTAGATCAGGCCGTGTAGGCAAAAAACGCGACGATGAATCTGTAAAAAAGTACCCTACTGATGAAGTTAGAGAAACATTTATTTCTCGAGTAGAGGTAATATCAATTTACAAAAATATTTTTAAATAATAATAATTAGAAAATAAATTGTTTTAAAATAAACGACTAACCTAATAAAGAGACTCGAGAAATAAAAAAAGAAATTATTGAATAGATAAGTAAAAGTTAGATAATTTTAATTCGATAATAAGTTTCTGTGCTACTTTTCATTTTCCAGAAAACCGAAGATTTAGACAGAGAAATTGAAAGGCTAAAAAGTAAAGCACTGGAAAGGAAAGAAACATTCTCACCGCAAATTATTATCGTTGGTAGAATATATGATGTCCAAGAAGCTTACGCTGTTATCAACGAACAAAAATTTAAGTACAAGTCAAGTCTAGAAGCATTAGATTTAGTATTTAAAGCATACATGGTTTTAAATTGCCAGTATCCGAAACCAGCATACAGACTTTGGCAATTTGTTCAAAATGCAATATATGACATTCAAATACCTGGTGAAATGCTGATAAAATCAATTAAGGAACTGTTGGGCTTAGTTAGATTAGCTGTCTTAGAAGACCAACCATCAAAATCCGATAATACATTTTCATTACTCGCATAAATATTTTCAAAATTCATCATATTTTTAAATTATTTAAAACAGAGGATAAGATTTTTTATCGATTAAAAAACATTCTATCATTAAGAAAAGTTGACGATTTTGAATCTTGCGCAACAAAAAACATTTTTTTATTCTTACATATAATATAGTTTCATAAAAAATATGTAAATTCGTTTGTAAAAATAGATTAATGAAATACATACGTTAAGACATTTACAATAACTGTAAATACTTATACATTTAATTGACCTTATACCTGTGTATTAAAGATAAACAAATCAAAGACAGTTAATTGTTTGCGAAAATATATACTAGACTTCACTATCAAACGAATTAAGAAAATGCATTTCGGCGTGCGTGTGCAAAAAAAATTTTTTTTTGTTTTCTAACTACTGAAGTATTTCTACAGTGATTAATTGTGTGATTTTCAACTCAAAGCTCAATTAATGTACCTGCAAATTTTCAAAATTCATAATTGTGAAAATCAGCAGTTGTTTCTCTCATATGGCCAAGCTTCACACATGTCTTGATTCTGCTATTTTCGCGCCCTGGTTTTACTAATAACTATTTTCGTTTACGAAATATTGCTTTCTGATCATACAATAGGGGAAAGGTGCCTAAGACGGACCCCCATCCATATTATGTAACAAATTATATAGTTAGTTAGGGTCAGCCGGGGTAAATCCGAACGCTTTTAGTAAGTTTCAACAATAACATAAGTTTTTTCTTTTAAAAGACAATACTTCCGGTATTCTGGTGC
>WNHD01003275.1:747-13775 GCA_011057455.1 Ganaspis sp. Gsp50
ATTTATTCCTGATTCAAAGTATTTATTCCTGATTCAAAGTATTTATTCCTGATTTAAAGTATTTATTCTTGATTCAAAGTATTTATTCCTGATTGAAACTTAAAAATTCCTGTAATGAATTGAAAATATTCTTGAAACAGGAGTAAGTTGTAAGTGTATATTTTTACTTTTGTTTCGCGAATTCTGTTCTCTCAGTGAAACTAAAATAAAAGAAACGTAAGCAATGTGTTAAAAATACCACAACTTGCTTATCTGCTAGAATCGGTATGAATAAACAGGATTCCAAACAAAAATAGCGCTTTGCGTTGTATTATCTATCTTTTATATTTAAAGCCTCGCCGAATGGATTTTGTTCTTATCAAACAGAGCGATCTTTGATATAATCGAGTCCGTACACTCGGCACTGAAAGAGTTGCCTCGACAGTGAAATATCTATAAAAAAGAAAGCAAAGCATGTTTCCCATTTGTCGCGAATCTGTTTTCAGTGTCAGCTCGTAAATCGAACCAGACTGGAAGCTCGGGTTAAGAGATTGGCAGGGAGAGAGAGAGAGGGAACGAAAAAAAGGAGAAAGAGAGAGGTAGAGAGAGAAAGAGAAAGAGAGATAGAAAGAGAGAAAGAGAGAAAAAAGGAAAGAGAGCAAGAGAGAAAGGGGGAGAGAGGGAGAGAGAAAGAACGAGAAAAAGAAAGAGAAAGAGAGAAAGAAGGAAAGAGAGCGAGAGAGAGAGAAAAAGAGAAAGAGAGAAAGAGCAAGAGCAAGAGAGAGAGAGTAAAAATCCTCGAGTTTTAATCCATCACGCATATTACTTGAGGTGATTAACGAGTGACATGTCTCGCTAACTTAACGCTACGTTTTGTCTCTTCGTTTCGAATAGCAAGCATGATTAATTGTCGGTGTCGGAGCTTTTCCAATGATCAATGAACATCAGGAATAACACGCGAGGACATTGGTTGAAATGCGGTTGTTCTGGGATTTTAACATTCAACCGATTATTGACGATGTTCTGTAAATTTCAGAGGGGCAGGTCTTGTGGTTTATCAATGTCCAGCACCTGCAACGAATGGCAGTCATTACACTAATGACGATCCAGTTTCTAAAATCATTGATTAAAATTAATTGCAAACTGGGGAGAGGGTGCTTTGTAAAAGTCCCTTTTGCCTGCAAAGTACCATTGTTTTTCAATTTTGAGTTGAATTGATGTGACGCATGAAATTAAGCTCTGTAAATAATGTATCAAATGATGAAATTAAATACCCAAGAATGTACATTTAACAAAATGTAAGAAAATGTAAAAAAATGTAAAAAAATGTAAAAAAATGTATTAAAGAGTGTAAATGTATCAAGAAACGTAAAAATATAGGTGCGAACACGGCCCCCTACTATATTATGCAACAAATTATATAGTTAGTTTATTTTAAACAACAAAACTTATTTTTATTATTTTAAATAACAAAACATATTTTTATTAGTTTAAATAACAAAATTATTTTCATTAGTTTAAATAACAAAATTATTTTCATTAGTTTAAATAACAAAATTATTTTCATTATTTTAAATAATAAACATTTTTATTATTCCAAATAACAAAAATTATTCTTTGTCATTCCCTTTTAATAATCCATTGGAGAAAAACCAAATAAATTATTTAGATGACATTTAATTTTGCCTTCGAAAAAAAGTGCAGACCGACGCAGTAAGAAAGATTTCAAACGAGTCAGTAGAAGAAACAAACATAGTCAGACCAACGCAGCAAAATAGATTGAAAATAGCACAGTAGAAGAAGCGAGAATGGTCAGACAAACGCAGTGAAAAATATTTAGAGCCAGCCAGTAGAGAAAGCAAGTTTAGTCAGACCAAAGCAGTAATACAAAATTAAGAAGTAGAAAAGATCAACACAGTCAGGCCAACGCATTAAGAAAGATTTGAAACCACTCAGTAGAAGAAGCTAGCATAGTCAGTCCAACGCGACAAGGTTTAAAATAAAACAGTAGATAAAGCAAAAATTGTCAGATCGAATGAAGCAGCAGCTCGTTTCTTCTACTGTCTTCTTTTCAATCTTATTTTCTTCATTGGTCTGACATTTCTTGCTGTTTCTACTCACTAGCTTTAATTTTGTATTCGCTGGTCTAACTATGTTTGTTTCTTCTACTATTTAATTTCGTCTCATTGCTCAGGTCTGACTAGACTCGCTTTTTCTACTTTTTGTTTTAAAAAAATTGTTACTGCCTTTGTCTGACTATTTTTGCTTCTTCCACTGTCTTTTTTTAAACCTTCTTGCTACGTTGGTCTGACATTGATTTCTATTTCTACTGATCGCTTTTAATTTTTCCTTAATGTGTTTGTCTGACTTTATTTGCATTTTCTACTTTTTAATTTTGTCTTACTGCTTCGGTCTGACTTAACTTGCTTTTTCTACTTTTTTATTTTTTCATACTTCTTCGGTCTGACTAAACTTGCTTTTTCTATTTTTTATTTTTTCATACTTCTTCGGTCTCACGATGTTTTTATTTTCTACTTTTTAATTTTTAATTTTTTTAATTTTTAATTTTGGTCTCACTATACTTGATTTTTCTACTTTTTAATTTTGTTTGGCTGCTTTGGTCTGACTATTCTAACTTTGTCTACTGTCTGGATTTAAATTTTTCTTATTGAGTTTGTCTGACTATATTTGCTTTTTCTACTTTTTAATTTTTATTCACTGCTTCGGTCTGACTAAACTTTCTTTTTCTACTGCCTCGTTTTAAACCTTTTACTACCTTTGCCTGACAATTTTTTATTATTCTACTGTCTTATTTTCAAACTTTCTTGCTTTGTTGGTCTGACATTGATTTCTATTTCTACTGATCGGTTTTAATTTTTCCCTAGTGCGTTTGTCTGACTATATTTGCTTTTTCTACTTTTTAATTTTGTTTTACTTCTTCGGTCTGACTATGCTTGTATTTTCTACTTTTTAATTTCATGTTCAGTCTGACTATATTTGCTTTTTCTACTTTTTAATTTTGTTTTACTTCTTACGTCTGACTATGCCTGTATTTTCTACTTTTTAATTTCGTGTTTGGTCTGATTATATCTGCTTTTTCTACTTTTTAATTTTGTTACGCTGCTTTGGTCTGACTAAACTGGCTTCTTCTACTGTATGGTTTTAAATATTTTTGCGACGTTTTTCTGATTATGTTTGCTTTTTCTACTGCCTTCTACTCTCTTGAATTTTTCTCATTCCCTTGGTCTGACTGTATATGCTTTTTCTACTTTCTGGTATAAAACTTCTCTTTTTGTGTTGGGCTGACTATGTTTGCTTTTTCTACTCTCTGACTTTAAATCTTTGTTACTGCTTTGGTCTGACTATGCTCGCTTTTTCTACTGTCTGACTTTAAAATTTTACTTATAAAATAATTCTAATAATAATTTTACTTACAAAATAATTCTAACAATAATTTTACTTATAAAATAAATAAAAACGAAATAACAGATTAATGCAAAGGTTAAAAAAAGTATGCGAATTAGACAAAAATATTTTTTCTAAATTATTGGATTCCGGTAAATTTCAAAAGATGTATTTACAAAAGTACTATAATACATTTCAAAAAATTTTGAATTGCGACTTAAAACGTCAAAAGAAAAGGATTTTTTTCGGGAGAGTAAGTCAGTATGTGGTCAGACAGTCTTTAAGTTTTGTCTCTCCTCGGTCAGACTGCAAATTGAGTCGTACTACTGGATTTTATAATTTACGTGTAAACGAATAATGTTTTTAAAAACAAAATCGTTATTATAATAGAATAGAGAGGAGTAAAAAGAGTGTAAAGATTGTGAAGATTGTAAAGATTGTAAAGAGTGTAAAGAGTGTGAAGAGTTTAAAGATTGTAAAGAGTGTAAAGAGTGAAGAGTTTAAAGATTATAAAGATTATAAAGAGTGTAGAGTGTAAAGAGTGTAAAGATTGTAAAGATTGTAAAGATTGTAAAGAGTGTGAAGAGTTTAAAGATTATAAAGATTATAAAGAGTGTAGAGTGTAAAGATTATAAAAAATGTAGAGTGTAAAGAGTGTAAAGAGTGTAAAGAGTGTAAAGATTGTAAAGAGTGTAAAGATTATAAAGATTATAAAGAGTGAAAAAAGTGAAAAGAGCTGAAAAAAGTGTTTTGTCTAGAGAGCATTCAATTTTCAAGAAAGCGATATAAGTAAAGTTAGATAAGCTCGGTTGTAGAAGATTCTTTTTTTACGGGATGAGACTTCCTGATTCATATTATCGAGGAGAATTTTCGAGCTCACGCGATTCCGTGCATTCCGAGTAAAATGTGTAGCGGTCTACGGGTTATCAACGATCGTACATAGCCGACATCAGCTCATATATAACCGAATCCCCCCGACCATTTGGCTCGTTTTCCTTTTCGCTCTTTCTCGAATCTCTATTTTCACGCACAATCAGCATCCAAATTTGTTAGGGTGATAAAACTAGTATTAACGTTGCTTTGTGGTTCTCTTAACTACTTTTAAGGGAAAAGGCATTATGTGAGAGCACTCACGGAACGAGCTCAGATAAATCCCTTCTACTAAAAAAGACATACAAGTTACCTTAATTTTACAACAACGAAACACCCAAGATTTCATCAAAAGCTACAAATTGTCGTTAATCAATTTCTAAATCGAACTTCCCATTATTTGCATCAATTTGTGTTCAATTTTGCATACATTTTGAATTCAATTTTGAATATATACATTTGAGTTCAATTTTGAATACATACATTTGAGTTCAATTTTGAATACACATTCATTTGAATACGTCAATTAAAATTAATTGATTAAAATTAATCAATTAAAATTGATAACTGACTCGGAGTGATCGATATTTTTTGAACTAATAAAAAATTCCCTAGTTGTAAATTCATAATTATGATTAAAATTCATCAATTTGAATAGATTGATTTGGAACACTATTGTTAGTTTAAAAACTTGTTTAAAATTTACTTTTCAAAGTTGACTTTCTTTTCATTGGCGTTTTTAAATTTTTAATTTGAGTCTGCGAGACATTGGACTTTTGAATTAATTTTCAACAAGCTTTGAATGCAGTTTAAATTAAATTGAATTTTTCAAGGCGAATCGCGGATTCAAATCGAGTTTTAGAAATGCATTGAAATTCTAATCCTCGAGTGTCTCAGGTGGGCAACCTTGGATATCGAATTCTGGTGAAAAATAATAGAATCGTTTTCCATCAGAATGAATTCCATTTGTAAATCCCATCTGGTTTTACTGTCCGGCAATATAATTAATTTTGACCCCTTTTTATAAAAGAACTACCAAAAAAACATCAAATTCATAAATAGTGCAAGTAAATATACAAAATAAAAAACGCCAATTGAATACGAAACAAAAAGAAATCTTTATTTAAATAAAACAAAATCTTTCACAACATAAACATTAACTTTTGTTTCATATTTTGCAAAATTTAGAAATATTTTAAATTTAGAAATTATTTAAATAGTTAAAAATCTGGGAACTAATGATTTTTAAAAAATATAATAATAATAATAATAATAATAAGAAGAAGAAGAAGAAGAAGTAGAAGAAGAAGAAGAAGAAGTATAATAATGAAAATAAAAAAAAATATTTTATAAAAAAAGAATGAAAAATTTGAAAAACATAATTCTGTGAAACCGAAAAGATATGAAGACACATTCATATTTCATCATAGAAAAAACGTGACTGCTTTGATGATTAATTCAGTTCCATTAAGAAATTACCTAAGCTTTTTCATCATCTTGTATTTATTTATAACATCTCGAGGTAAAAGGATGAGATATTTTTATATATTTCTTTTTATTTCAAGTGAAAGGCCTAGCTTTCAGTAGAACGCCGATAATTACGTTGAAGTGGATGCTTCTTTTTTTTTGCTCGACAATAAGAGTGGCGACGTGAAAAGTCGAAATACCACAAAGCTCGACAATTCAATCGAACTGAAATCTGTTTTTCTGTACAAGAGAAGCGTTTTCACAAAAGAACCCAACTGGCGACAAAAGGATCAAAAGCAACTTTTCCCTTTCTTAAAAAGCGTCCACAATCTTTTTCAAAAATAAAATTTATCAAAAAGCCCAAGGAAATTAAATTCGCACTAGGTATTAAAACTACTTTCTTAATTTTACACACGTGTTCAAAAATTATTCAATTTTCAAAAAAATTTACAGCTTTTCAAAAAAATTTTACAGCTTTTCAAAAAAATTTTACAGCTTTTCAAAAAAACTTTACAGCTTTTAAAAAAAACTTTACAGCTTTTCAAAAAAACTTTACAGTTTTTACAAAAAAGTTTTACAATTTTTTTTACTTGTAATTGTACAGTTTTTTAATATTAAAAAACATGTCTTTCAAAGTACTATTTTCGGTAATTTTTGAACCAAAATTATTTTCGCTCTTCGTCGAAGAGCGAAAACTCATAATTTTAATAAAAAACTACAAAAGGGCCGAAAATTTTTTTCAAATAATTTTATTACCATCTCACCAAAATTTTTGAACAAAGTTTTATAGTTTTTTTTATAACAAATTTTTATAGCTCATTCACTGTTTAAATAAAATAAAATAAATTAACAGATGTAAAGAAGTCAGAATAATGATTTTTACGACACTGAAGTTCGAAACGGTTTCTTTTTTCGTTTTTTAAAAAACAAATTTTCGATTCTTCAATAATTGTTTTAGTAATTATTAAAGGCAATTAATTGTCTAATTATTTACAAAATTGCATAAAAAAATAAGTAAAAATAGAATTTTAAATGAATTAAATTAGAATTTTAATTTTAATTTCATAATTTTAAAAAGTTATAAATAAATATTTACAAATTAAAAAAAAAATAGAAACTTGGTTCTCCATTTTTTGTAAACCTTAAAAAACCGCTGCAAACTTCAGCGTCATTATTTTTTTGCAATTAGTGAATTAAAATAAAAGTAATTCGAAACAATTAAATTAAAATGATTCAAAAAAGAGAAATGAAAATTCTCAGTTTAAATAATGCAAAAAAGTGAAATTAAAACAGAGAATAAAAATTAAAATGATGTAAAAAGTGAAATTAAAATGATTCAAAAAAGAGAAATGAAAATACTCAATTTAAATCATTGAAAAAAGTGGAATTAAAATGGTCGAAAAAGTGAAATTAAAATGATTTAAAAAAGAGAAATGAAAATACTCAATTTAAATAATTGAAAAAAGTGGAATTAAAATGGTCGAAAAATTGAAATTAAAATGATCGAAAAACTCAAATTAAAATTATTCAAAAAAGAGAAATGAAAATACTCAGTTTAAATAATTAAAAAATGGAATAAATTTTAAAACAATTCAAAAAAGGAAAGTGGAAACAGTGGATTAAAATAATTGAAAAAAGTGAAATTAAAACTGGGAATAAAAATTAAAATGATTGAAAAAAAGTGAAATTAAAATGATAGAAAAAAATGAAATTAAAATGATCGAAAAAGTGAAATTAAAATAATCGAAAAAGTGAAATTAAAATGATGGAAAAAGTGAAATTAAAATGATCGAAAAAATGGAATTAAAAACGCAAATGAAAATACTTGAAAATAAAACAATTTGTCAGCGAATTTTACAAAAAAATCGTGACTTTGCTTAGAGCGACACTGAATAATGAAAGACACGTGCATAATTAACTAGTCATTCTGCAGCGAGTTTCGCAACTATTTGCAGATGAGTACATTTCTCGGGACATAAAATATGTTGGCGAAAATAGAAGGGGTAAAAATAAATCTTGATTATCTGTGACCCCTCGACTGTCGAGTATAAATGTCACGGTTGACGATTCTCGTTACTTGCAGAAACAGATTGAGTTTCAAAGGACTTTCTTTTACGATCACCAAGAGCTCTACTAAAATGTTAAATGTCTCGCATGAAACACCGAATGAGCCCGTTTTATAACATCAGAAAAGCAGTCCTTTGAATTGCAACAACGTATGTCTACACTTGCGAAAAATGAAAAAAAAAGGAAAAAATATCACGCTACTTTAAACAAAATAACAAATTTACTGACCCATTTTTTTCTAGCCAGGTAACCCATCTCGTTAGTCAAATTAGTAACTCCTTTTGACGCGTTTTAATTAAAATTTACGACAATCAGGATTCATTTTTCTAAAATCTCTTAATTAAATTTCTCGGTTGCGAAAAGCAGATGTAATTTTCTAAATGTTTATAATTATTTTTATAAATGCAACTTTTCGTTTTGTAGCATTTCCAAAAGTCGTTCATCGTTTTCAAAAATTCGTTATTACGTTTTTAAAAATCGTCATCTTTTATATCAAAATCTCGTATTTCTTTGGCATGAAGGCTTTTTGTGCTTTACATTTCTTTTTTTATTAAGAATAGAGTATAAGGTTTTCTCACAATTTCAGGAAAATTAAATACCAGAGAAAAGTAAAGTGGAAAATTTTCCACCCCAAATAATTTTCTAGTCGTTCTACGTTTTTCTGAAAGCAATTTCGAGCCACATGATCTAATAAATTCAAAAATAATTCTCGTGCGAGTAAACCTTTGGATTTTTCGCTTTATTTGAAAAATTGAGACGCTGCTTGCTGACAAAGTACCAAGAAAATGTTTTCATTAGTACGACAAGAATTTTTATTTTTTTTTTTATAAAAATCTTGCACGACTTTCTCGCATCTTAATAAAAATACTTATCTTCTGAAAAATGAGATAAAATCCCTAGTACATGCAAAATTCTTTTTAAAATTTTTTCTCATAACTTTCTCAAAGTGTGTATATTTAGGATTTATGTGTATAATATTTTTGGTGAAAAAATAAAAATTTGTATTTGATATTATTTTTCAAAAGTATTATATTCAATTTCATAAATTTTAATTTGACAAAAAATTGATAGTTACATGAACATTTTTTAGATTTGAAGTAAATTCGATTCGATTTTAATAAAATTTGATATTATTTTTCAAAAGTATTATATTCAATTTCATAAATAAAAAAATAGATAAAAAATTGATACAGAAACATTGTCGATTATTGTTAGGTGAAGGTTAAAAAGATGGAAAAAGTTTTGATAAAGTTATTGTTGGAAAAAATCGACGACAGTAAACAAGTTTCAATCAAGTCATTGAACTATATCGAAGACTCGATTCTTTAGTGTGATTGAAAGGATATTATTGGATGAGAGACACTTCCGATTAATTGATGTAATAAACTAGTTGCAACACTTGAAACGGAAGGCACATAGCTTGTAACGTAAATAAAGATCGTAGATAAAAGTACGAGTTATGTTGGTGATAACGTGACTATTGCCGCGAATAAAATTCGCTGACTCTCGAATTTTCGACCCGGCAAGTCTAAAAGTTTGCAATTGAATGCAAAAGAAAAATATTTACAATTGAATGCAAAAGAAAATATTTGCAATTGAATGCAAAAGAAAATATTTGCAATTGAATGCAAAAGAAAATATTTGCAATTGAATGCAAAAAAATATTTGCAGTTGAATGCAACAGAAAATATTTGCAATTAAATGCGAATGAAAAAATTGAATGCAAATGCAAAATATTTACAATTAGACAATTGCAAAGTTGGTATTTTTTGCATATGGAATTATTTGCAATAAACTATTGGAACATTGGTATTTTTTATATTTAAAAATAATTGCAGCAATATACTAATTGTAATACTGACATTTTGATAGATAAGAAAATTATTAAAAATTAAAGATAGATTATTATAAAGATAGATTATTATAAAGATAGATTCTTATAAAGATAGAATATTATAAAGATGGATTATTATAAAGATAGATTATTATAAAGATAGAATATTGTAAAGATGGATTATTATAAAGATAGATTATTATAAAGATAGAATATTATAAAGATAGATTATTATAAAGATAGATTATTACAAAGATAGATTATTATAAAGATAGATTATTATAAAGATAGATTATTATAAAGCTAGATTATTATAAAGCTAGATTATTATAAAGATGGATAAAAAAAAGATAAAAGATAATTCGTTAAAGATAAAAAAAATTGTAAACGATTTCCTGGAAAGTTGGAAATTTAGCAAAAAATGGATGAGAAGAATTTTTTGAAAAAAACTCTAGAGTTGATTGAATTATTAATTTTTCTAAAACTAAGTTTTTTCTTTCTTTGGAAAATATAAGCGGCTTTTCTCTGTAGCGGACACGGAATGGGATTTTCTATAAGCAGTGATATCGATTTGTGTAACTAATCCGATAATGTATTATGGGTAACTTACTATTATCACCTCATATTAAAGGCTCTTAGGGTCCCTTGTGAAAGTCTTTCAACCTCGATGTTCACATAAGTTTTGTATTTCACTTGAATATAAAAATATGATATTCTATTGGAACAAAAGAGAACACGTTTTCATTCAATATTACGAGCATTTTTTTTGCTTTTAATAATTTCATTTGGTTTTGATAATTTCATCTGATTTTAATAATTTAATCTCATTTTAATAATTTCATTTGATTTTAATAATCTCATCTGATTTTAATAATTTCATCTGCTTTTAATAATTTCATCTGCTTTTAATAATTTCATCTGCTTTTAATAATTCCATCTGCTTTCAATAATTTCATCTGCTTTTAATAATTCCATCTGCTTTTACTATTTTTGTCACCTTTTAATATTTTCATCTCCTTTTAATATTTTCTTTTTACTAATCTGTTTTAAAACTGCATTTTTTCAATTATTATTTTTGTACTTTATTTTTCCTTGTCTTTTCATATATAAATATTGCAAAATTAATAATAATCGGTAATTAATTATAAATAGTGGTGTAAATAAAGAGAATATAATTATAATATAAAGTAAAAAGATTATAATTGTTATTCAATAATATTTAATAATAAACAACAGTTGTAATCACTATTTACTATTAATTGCTCTTTATTATTGTTTGTTATAGCAAACAATAACAATAATTATATATATGAATAGCAATTAATAATAAATGGTAACTAATAGTAAATAATGCCAAATTAATAGCGACTTATAGCAAATAAAAGATAGTAGTTAATATATGAACTACTATTTTTTATTAATAACTACGATTTGTGTTATAACGCGAATAGTAATAATTAGCAAATAGTATTCAATAGAAAATAGTACCTTATTAATTCTAATTAATAATGAATAGTAATTAATATCTCGAATAGTAATTAATAGCGAATAGAACCTAATTAATTGTAATTAATAGCGAATAGAACCTAATTAATTGTAATTAATAGCGAATAGAACCTAATTAATTGTAATTAACAATGAATAGTAATTAATAGTAAATAGTACCTAATTAATTCTAATTAATAACGAATAGCAATTAATAACGCGAATAGTAATTAATATAGAATAGTACCTAATTAATTCGTTATTAATTATTTCATTAATTGATAATGAATTGTTATTAATAACGCGAATAGTAATTAATAGCGAATATTACCTAATTAATGCATTATTAATTATTTAATTAATTAATCATGAATAGTAATTAATAACACGAATAGTAATTAGTAGTGAATAGTACCTAATTAATTAATTATTTCATTAATTATTAATGAATAGTAATTAATAACGCGAATAGTAATTATGTAAAGAATAGAATGAATGATGGATCGTAATTATAATTGCGTATATTAATTTTCTAATTAATAATTAATAGTAATTAATAAAGCGTATAGTAATTATGTAAAGAATAAAATAAATAATGGATCGTAATTATAATTGCGAATATTAATTTTCTAATTAATAATGAATAGTAATTAACAATGAATATTAATTGAAAATGAATAGTAATTATAATTGCGAACAGTAATGAATAAAAACCACTAATTAATACCAAACAATTAATAATAACAAACACAACGATTAAAAAACAATACGAGTCGAAAAGCCTTTTTAAACGAATATCTGATTCGCAAATTGGCATTTAAGCAGCGTTGGAATTAAAATTTCATGCGTAGAGAGAAATTTAACGAAGCGGAAGTTATTATTTATGACAGGAATGGAATCAGCATTGTATTGTGAATGGTAATGGCTCTATTATAAGATACGAGTCACGACACTTTGGCGCGCCTAATCGTGCCCTTTCCCACTTTATACTGTATCTGCTTCCTCGATATCTGAAAATGCCCTGGATTTGAACATTAAATTCCCCATTTCCACTAATGCTATATTCTCCCTGTACTCAGCCCACTGAATCGATCGTCTAAAGTACACCAAACGATTCTCGATTTTCAATACTACCACCGACTTATCCCGTAAAGGTTTCAGGTAATGGAAAACTTTTCCAGAATCTACGTTTTAAACTTCCCATCTTGCTCAGGAATTCCAGACGAGATGAGAAGCTCTAGAATATCCGGTTGGCAAAAAAAAAACAGATCCAGGATTCGTGATCAGAATCTGATTAATTAATCTAATCAATTGGTCTCGAAAAAAATGCCTTTAATTTAATTGTCGAGAGGTAATAAAAGAGCTCTTTTTATATTAATTTTCTTAGAGCGGTTGCTGAAATATATTCAATTTCGAGAAATTGAAGGAAAAGTGGTTGAATATTTTGGAGAGGAAATTATCTTTTGTTTTTGAAAAATAAAATGCTTTTTTATCGTAAAGGTTCAATTGCTATTAATAATAATAATCGACAATTTTGTATAAAAGAAAGGTTTTTAGAAAAAGGTTCTTTTAATTAAAGGTTTTTAAAACAAAGCATTTTTTAATAAAAGAAGATTTTTAAAACAAAAAAATTGTAAAAGATTTAAAACTGTTTACCGTATATTAATAATTTGACTATAGATAGAAACGAAATGTTCTGAATTTTGTTTGTCTAATTAATGTCTTCGTAAAAGTAATATCGCTTAATGTCGTTTATGTAAAAAAAATAATTTCTTATAGTGTAGAAAAAATAATGTTTTACATTGTCAAAAAAATAATGTCTTACATTGTAGAAAAATATAATGTCTTACATTGCAGAAAAAAATAATGTCTTACATTGCAAAAAAATTACAGTCTAGAGAAAATAATGTCTTAGAGTGCA